>LBNU01002980.1:94599-118148 GCA_014162995.1 Artemisia annua
TGAAACTGTATTTAGATTAAACATCAAGTTAGAGGTTAAAATACCCTCTAAGCTCTGTATACACGAGCTAGTGTTAACCTTAAGTCTTCCCCAAGTTCCTTTCTTTAAAACAATAAATTCGGCTATATATATTAGAAATATGCGCGACGCGTCAGCCCAAGAATGTGACGCCGTCACCGCGACGGATTTAGGGTTGTGTATGGCCTTCTTGACGTCTCACGCCGCCTTGTCAATTCGACGCCTTCCCTGAGCCGTCACCAAACTAGGCCAAAAACTCTCTGGCCCATCATGAGTAACTTCCAATTTCTTCACTTCATTTGTTCCTGACGTCGTCACGTTGAAGCTTGTGACGCCGTCACCTTCTGTGCAATTTAGGGTCTTTTGAGATTTTGTTGTTTTCCGCACTTTTTCACTCCGAAAACGCCCGAAAATGCTTCTTTTGTGATTTTCTCCTCAAAAGTACCTAAAATGAGAAAAGAAACGACTTTGGGTGAAATCCGATCAAATAATATACGAATTAGGACTCAAACTGACCCCTAAAAACGTAACATTTTTCGTCTCATCAATAATTGTCATGAATGTAGTACATTTTTGTGAAACAACTTAACGCTATACGTAACTGGTAGTCATAATGGTTGTTTTCGAAAGTGTTACAAAGTTTGTGGGTTTTGCTTGTAGTCAATACATAATTTGTTCCTTCAAATTAATTTTTGGAGTTTAATACTGCTGGGCCCCTCGTAGGGTTGTCAAGATGTTTGCATGGCCATACCAAAGATCTTCCCTGAATATGTTCAGATGATTTGGTAATCTTGATCAATCATAAACAACGAGAAACAGAATGGTTAATTAAGGTATGACTTCGATCCATATCCTTATTAACATGGTATTAGTAACAAAAGGATAACAATAATGAGAAATCATTAAAAGGTTTTCCAGGAGCCTTATGATGCGCGTGGATTGCAACACGCACTACGTTTTACCTCTCGAGGGATCTCGAGAAGCTTGCAATCCCCACCAGGCAGTGTACCTGACCGATGTAGTATAGTGTAGTGGCAAGTACCGGGGGATTGATCGTTCTCTCGCAGGGAATAGTGTTCGTTAGGCTAAAAGCTACTCTAATCTAGGTCTAAGGGTGGAGGAAGATTCTTTTTGTATTTTTATATTTTAAGAAAGCAGTAAAATCTCTGGTTTTGGAGGATAGGGCGGAATTAGTTGCTAATCAACTAACCCAAGTTTTCTACTTCTAAGCTACTAATATTTTTGTATTTTTTGGTTTTGGAGAAAATCAGTGGTGGAGAATAGTGTTTACTTAGATTTCATTACTCCCTAACTATCTTTTACCATGTGTAATTAGTATGTTGAGTTTGCGTGGATGACGGGTGTATTCCTAACAAGTCGTAGGGAGTGCGTTCAATTCCCTAACTCTATAAGCTCCTACCTCACTCTATGACGATACGTCAAGTATCCCATCATAAGCTCACCTATAGCAACCTACGCATGAAATACTACCTTAAAATCGATTAACGCACATACGATTCACGTTTCCTAAGATGTTCAAGCTTGTTACCATGTAGGAAGTTAGCCAGTTTTCTTAAGTCTAACGTAGATGAAACATTCGCCCAAATCACAATCACAACATACACATCACATGATAATTAATAGTTAGGTTTCATTAGATCTAAGAAAACACAAGTTAATTTAGCCTAGCATGTTGAAGGAAAGAAAAGCACAAACATAGATCATACAATACATAGACATATTGTATGGATTAAATGAAGACTTATCTTAGATTAAACATGCAAGTTATAGGGGTAAAAGTACCCTTTAAGGTCTGTAATACACGAGCTAGGGTTTAACCCTTAAGTTCTCCACCAAGTTCCTCTTTTAAAACAATAAAATTCGTCCTATATATATAGAAAATACGGGCTGACGGCGTCAGCCCAAGGTGTGACGCCGTCACGCCGACGATTAGGGTTTTGTGATGGCCTTCTTGACGTCGTCACGCCGCCTTGTTCCAGATCTGACGGCCTTCCCTGACGCCGTCACCAAACTAGGCCAAAAACTCTCTGGCCCGTCATGAGTAACTTCCAATTTCTTCACTTCATTTGTTCCTGACGTCGTCACGTTGAAGCTTGTGACGCCGTCACCTTCTGTGCACTTTAGGGTCTTTTGAGATTTTGTTGTTTTCCGTACTTTTTCACTCCGAAAACGCCCGAAAATGCATCTTTTGTGATTTTCTCCTCAAAAGTACCTAAAATGAGAAAAGAAACGACTTTGGGTGAAATCCGATCAAATAATATACGAATTAGGACTCAAACTGACCCCTAAAAACGTAACATTTTTCGTCTCATCAGTAACTCTTATCACGGATTAGATTTTTGCCAAATAAAGAAATATTTATAAGAAAAAAATTAGATTAAAAAAATTATTACTAAAAAATGAATGAATTTATTTTTTTGAAATGTAAAATTCCCAATAGGAGTTTTATTATATTATATAAAATATTTGGATATTTAGGATTGGAAATCGTGTTCCACGACTATGCTATTCTTAACACTTTAAACATGCTTTTTATTCTATTATTCTTTTCTTCCTATTTTGTCTTCTAAAAATTACTTAACTTTACTACCATGTTCTAAAAAATTCACTTAAAAAAATCTCACCTAAGTGTCATCTCAGCACACACTTAATGACCCAATATATTAAACTTTCTCTCCGGCTTTAAATGTTATAGATGCAAGTGGTTTCACATACAATACAATCAAAATAATCCACTCAGTTAAAATTAAAAAAAATGCCAGTTAATGAGATGTGAAAGGACGAAAAGACCAAATGGCGTGTGTAGAATGTTACCGCCATTGTAAAAAAAAAAGAAAAAAAATAAACAAAAACCTCTATGGCGTGTTTGTTACTACACCGAGCTATCTGAGAAAATGATTTTTAAGTAATAGTTTCATTTTATTTGCAGTAATAATTTTGATTGGCATCTATTATTTTATAAAATGTCTTGTCTAAGATACATTTTTTGTGTTGTTTAGTGTATGATCAAAACAACCCGAAAATTTAATAGAAAATTCAATGGGGAAGATGATGAATAGTGTTTTAGGAAGTTAAGTTTTCATTTGCAATGGGGAAGATGATGAAGAGTGTTTAGGGAGGGCAAGGGTGGTGGTGGTGGTGGTGGTGGCGGCAGAGGGTGGTGGTGTTGGTTGTGTGATGGTAGAGGGTGGTGGTGGTATTGATTAAATATGAACAGTAAAAAGACAATACTACCCTCGNAAAGCACAAACATAGATCATACAACACATAGACATATTGTATGGATTGAATGAAGACTTATCTTAGATTAAACATGCAAGTTAGAGGGGTAAAAGTACCCTCTAAGGTCTGTAATACACGAGCTAGGGTTTAACCCTTAAGTTCTCCACCAAGTTCCTCCTTTTAAAACAATAAAATTCATCCTATATATATAGAAAATACGGGCTGACGGCGTCAGCCCAAGGTGTGACGCCGTCACGCCGACGATTAGGGTTTTGTGATGGCCTTCTTGACGTCGTCACGCCGCCTTGTTCCAGATCTGAGGGCCTTCCCTGACGCGGTCACCAAACTAGGCCAAAAACTCTCTGGCCCGTCATGAGCAACTTCCAATTTCTTCACTTCATTTGTTCCTGACGTCGTCACGTTGAAGTTTGTGACGCCGTCACCTTCTGTGCACTTTAGGGTCTTTTGAGATTTTGTTGTTTTCCGCACTTTTTCACTCGAAAAACGCCCGAAAATGCTTCTTTTGTGATTTTCTCCTCAAAAGTACCTAAAATGAGAAAAGAAACGACTTTGGGTGAAATCCGTTCCAATAATATACAAATTAGGACTCAAACAGACCCCTAAAAACGTAACATTTTTCGTCTCATCACTAACCCACATAAGAATCAACTAGTCCAGAGCAAACGGCTACTGGTAAAGACTTAACAAATCCGTTTATGGTTGATAGTTTACCAAAAACTATATGGTTATCAACTCACCATATTCTTTATGATTAAGAGTTGGCTAGTCCATAGCAAACGGCTTATGGTAAAGACATATCAAATCCATTAATAACTGGTAGTTTGCTAAAAACTATGAAGAAAGCAGTTCAATTTTTATATTTATTTTACCACTGCTTTTGAAAATTTTGTGAAAAATTTCCACTGCTAGTTCACAGTTACCACTGCCAGTGTTATTTTTACCACTGTTGAACTAGCCGTTACAACTGTTGTGTTAGTAAAAACTTTTTACTAGCCGTTGAGAGTAACTGCTTTCCATATTAATAGGGTAAAACTTTTAGAAGATTATCTACTTTCCAAATTGTATTTATTCTCTTAAGATAAATCTTTACCTTAGATAATCTTTCTTGCGCATTACCCTCAAACCCTAGCAATATATATACTTTTCTCTCAATTGGCGAGTTCATTATTCAATTCATACTAACACAACTGATTTTTGATCAAAAGATACTATGGCATCAATCACCTTTGCAGATGAGCACAATCAATTAGCTAATTTGGAAAAGTCAAACGACAAGAGTGGTCCTCTTTTTCATTAGATTGTGGATTTTCTAAACACTTCACATGTGAGGTATGCTTTACTTCTTAATCCCACAATCTATATCTCTCAAATCAAACAGTTTTGAAACTCTGTTGAGTCCATAACCATTGAAGATGGAGATGCACATGAATCTGTGGATGCTCTTAGAGCCACAGTGGATGGGGTAACTATTGATGTTACTGAGTCATTGATGAGTGCTCAAACACTCATCATTTTTGGTCAATTTTGAAATGCAAAACACGTGAAAACACGCAAAAACGCATCAAAATGCAGAAAATATCCATGGATCGTGTTTTATATGTCTCGAATGCAAAATGTTTCAAAACAAATGAAAAACGAGCAAAGTTTGCAGAATTGGCAGTTTTAGTCCCCCAACTTTCAAAGATTGGCAAAAATAGTCCCTAGAGTTTAAAAATGTGGAGTTTTATCATTCAAGGTCCATGAAATGTTTTAAGTTGTCAAAAGTGGTCCTTGAATGAATTTTTGGGCAAATGGCAGAAAAGGTCCCTGAACTTTGAAAATTGTCAAAAATGGTCCTTGGATGTTTAAAAATGGAAATATGGCAATTGTGGTCCTTGTGTTATTGGGGTTTGGCAACTTTGGTCCTTATGAGCATTTTGGGAAATGTGCAAATTCAGTCCCTCATGTTTGGTAAAACTACAAAAATGGTCCTTGTGTTACAACTTAAACCAAACAGACCCTTTACCAATTCTATTACCAAATCCAACCCAATCTAACCCACTTCACAAACCAGCCCAACTTTCCACCCTTATAACTCCTGGCCCAATTCCACCCCAGCCCAAAACACTTTTTATAAAAAATCCCACCCCGTTTATTAATTCCCCCTAGTCAAACCACACAGTCAAACCTCCTTCCTCCTCCCCACGTGCCTGGTACTCTCCACTGTACACCTCCATCCTTCCACCTCAACTTCACCATAACATGTTCCCTCAGCCTCCACAAGGTCCAAGAAACATTTATTGCTTCTCTAACCTAACACTCAAGAACTTTTTGGGCAGTTATACTTTTTGGCGCCAAATTGCTCAAACGGTCAAGATTAAATTCCTTTCATCCTATGGTCCATATTGATGCTGGGAAAAGACAAAGAGCACCTCCTAAACCCTAATTTGAGGATATAAAAGGAGGAGAAAAGTTGTGGAGAAAGTTTAGTTTTTACTTAGTTTTTTTTTATGTCGTTTTTATAAATTTTAACTTTCCAATTGTAATATTTAGCTTCAAAAGGGTTCATTCAGTAATCTAAGTGTAATTGTACCTTTTTTCAATCATAATTTCAAGTATCCTTTTGTAATTCAGTTTATGTAATTTTTAATGGAAATTTCATTTTCATTATAATGTTGTTAGAAGTTGTTGTTTAGAGTGTATTCTGGCTCATTTAAGCTTGTTTATAAGCTTTTCAAAGCTTAGGAAACATCTAAAAGGGTTTTAGTTTAAAAACACAAAATAAAAAAAATAGAAAAAAATAGGTTTAAAAATAAAAATCGGTGAAGATTGAAGAAGATGGCATGGAGCACTGTGTATTTGGGATGGCAGTGGGTTCGTAGCTTCGTGGGAAGCTTTAGGTGTGGTTCTTGATCCTTGGTTTCATGTTTTCAGCTCGGATGCACATTGTGAGCCCTTATTGACTTTTTACATTGCACTGTAGCATTGCTTATAAGTGCTTATCTTTGTGCTTGTGTGCTTATCTGGTATTTATTAGTTAAGTAGAATCTTAATATCTCACCCTTGTTCATTAGTTTCCATTGTACTCAAATCTTGCAACTTGACTGCCATTTTAGTGGAATTTTGATTTTTTTTAGCATTTGTTGTTATCAGAGGTGTTTGTATGTTTAATTCCGTTTATTACATCATTATAAATCCTTGTGTTTCAGTTGCATGGTCTAAATCTATCTCTAGCTTGAAAAAACCACAAATAGCCTTTTTATAGGGGTGTTTGGTACATGGGTGTAATCTGTGACCATGTTGTTGTTTTGCTGTTTACTTGGTATAAATAGACTCCCTAGGTTATATTAAAGTCATTTGAGTCATAAAATTGCAGCCTTCAACTTAAAAAGTCAAAAATTATTCAGTTACTGTTGGATTGTATTGATCCAATATCATTCAAATCCTTTCACAAGTTGTTAATCTAGCTTACTATAGTCTCATTATTGCTTATAATCTTGTTTTCAGTAACTAGGATCCAATCAAAGTTCATTTTGGTCAACACAAGTCCATAATCAAAAAGTCAAAGTTTCTACAAAAAAGTTTTTGAATAAACTTTAGAATTTCATATAGGGCCTAATTTTAGGAGTTTGGATTTCAGCTTTTGGAATATTGTCATTTGGCTGGTTGTCTTGCTACAATATTTTTCTTGATTTTTGGTTGGCTTATTTGACTGCTTAATTGTGCTTATTTTTTAGCCTCTTTTTCAAGAAGTTGCCCTGCACACAGTTTTGCAAGCTCATAAGCTTCTTGTGAGCTCATCTGTGGGTCCCATAGTAAGCTTGTGGGTTCTTTGAGAAGCCTACATAGCTGGCTTGTTGATTCCAGGCTTATTTTATGCTTGGGAGCTTGTGCCCCTAGCTTAATCTAGCCTCAAACATACTTGCAGGCCTGATTGGTTATGCAGTTTAGCTTGTTGCTTGTTCCTGCTTATTCTTGGTTCCCAGTGGTCTTGTTTGTTTGTGTACTGTTAGGGTAATAAGCTCTCACTAAGCTTATTAAAGTTTTTTCAAAAAAAGTGGTTTAGTAAAAGTTGCTTATTTTTAGTTGTTTATCAGTTTCCAAAAAGAAAAATCAAAAATCATCATCTTTAATTTTAGTGATAGCTTCTATTTAATAGAATTTATCTTTTTAATTTATTTTCTATTTTTTTTATTAAATAGTTAGTTGTTTTCATATTTTTCCTAGGTTCCTGGTATCATATAGTATTTGTATAAATATTCTCATAATTTTATCTTTTAATTTGGTAATTTTAGCAATTAAAAGTAGTTTAATTAGTTTTAAGTGGAAAATCAAAAATAAAATCATTTAGTGTTTAATTTTAATCTCTAGCATCTTTTTATATTTTTTTCTAGCTTTTATTAATTATATTGTATTTTTTGAAAATAGTTTCTTAATTGTTACTGTTCATTTGTTATTTTTCTTAATTAAATTAGGTTAATTAGCTTTTAATTAGTAATTAAGTAAATTAAATCTAAAATAGTTTATTTATAAAGTTTAGGAGCTTTTTATAATTTTTTAGGACTTCTGTAATTGTTAAATAGTTTTAGAAAAAGTTTGGTAATTTTCTAAATTAGTTTAGTGTTTATTTTAATTTAAATTAGTTTAATTAGTAATTAGTAATTAATTAATAATAATTAATTAAAAAGTTAAAAAAATATTTTTCTTTTTCTTAAAATTTTCTTTTGTCATTAGAATTGTAAAAAAGTAATTTTCACATTTTTAGGATTTTATTTGCTCCCGTTTCACTTTTTATTTTGCGCGTAGACGTTATTTTTAATTAAAACGCGCGTTTTTAGTTTTTAAACATTTCTAAGTTCTTCAGCTTTACGTGTTTGTTCATTTAGCTTTGTCTAGTCAATTTTATTCATATTCTCGTAGTATAATCATTCATAAACCCAATCCCGTTCATTATTATTCGATCACAAATTCGTTTTTGATACAATTCACTTCCTCGTCGGGACATAACGACCCGGGAATATTTCTATACTCTCTGGACTTCATTGCATTGGTTTCTTGACCCTCAGGATTTTATTACGGTTGATCATTCACAAGTGGTTAGCTTGTGTGATAAAACCTGTCCGTTTAGGACCAACCAGTCATCCTTGAGGAGAATTCTCCAATTGGATGATCTCAATGGTATCATCACATTACCTATGCCAGAAATTTGGGAAAATCTTTCATCCATGGGGTACAATACCACTGACAAAAGGGCTACTTTCAAAAAGAGTGGTTTTTGTCCTCATTGGAGATTTTTGATTCATACTCTATTACATTGCCTTAGTCCTAAGAAAACATCTTATGAACAATTTAGTTCACCAATGGCTTACCCTTTGGTTTGTTTTGCCAAAGATAGGATTTTTAATTGGTCTAAATATATTTTTACAAGTATGCAAGGCAATGTAAAGACTTCAACAAAAATTTTGATGTATCCAAGGTTTGTGCAAGCTGTGTTAAATGAATTTCAACTGCAACCCCATAAAAGAGTTTACAAAATCCGTTGCCTTAAGCCTAAAGTTTTTCAAAATATGGATGAGGTTGGCAATTGGGTTTTTACACCACTTTTTCCTGAGATGCTTGCAAGAATTTCACAGGTACAGGGTGAAGGTGCAATAATCCCAGTTGTATCTCAAAACACACCCATAATCACAGTTCCGTCTATTGATTATACTCCACCAGTTACTCCTACCTATGAGAGGAGGCAAAAACAGCCAACTCCTCTCATCACAACACAGCATGTTCCAGATCCTTTTGGTGTTGGAACAAGCAGTGGTGGTTCCAGGCTTTAACCTAGTCCAACTAAGATGGAATCTGAACCTTTGCCCTATGATTCACCTCTCCCAACAGGTAACACAGTTGGAAGTGTTGAGGGCAGTGAGCAACCAATGGAATTGATGGCACTTTGTACCAAATTAAAAAAGCAGGTTGAATCTCTAAAGCTGGACTTAGCACAAGTAAAGGAGCAGCATGCCAAGGATGTTACAAATCTAACACAAGAGATTCAAGCTTTGAAGGATGAGGTAGAGGGGTTAAAGCAAAAGAAAAGAACTACAAAGATGGTGATTTCATCTTCATCCTCACCTAGTGATGCTTTCTTTGAAGATTTTGGGAATTCTCCCAAACAGGGGAGGAAAACAGATGCTTAAACCAAGGGGAGGAGAATTGATTTCAGAGAAGAAGATGATTCTGATGCTAATTTTGATTTTGGAGTTAAAGATTTGGCATTTGAGCAAATGGATGATATTGAAAAGCAAGAAATTCCTTTACAGCAGCAACTTGATACAGATCAACCAGAGCAAAAAGATTCCACCGCTGCTACAAATATTTCCACTGCAGACCCAATTTCCACTACAGAGTAAATGATTCCCACTGCTTGACATAACATTACCACTGCAGAGGAAGAACTTGAAAAATTAAGGAAAGACAAAGGTAAAGTAGTATTGCTGAGTGAAGAGAAACCAAAAAGGAAGGTTAAAAAGAGAGTACAAGCTCAAGTTGACTATGATGCTGAAGTTGCTAGAAAGCTAAGAGAAGATGAAGTTGCAAACAAGATGAGATTGGATGAAATGGAGATTGCAGACTTCATGGAAGCTAAAAGAATGGACAGAATAGAAACCACTGCTCCTATGGATGTAAATCCAATTTCCACTGTTCCACCTACAATTCTGAGAGAGAAGACTCCAGAATTCAAATATGTACCTACAGATGAAGAAGTTGAATTCTTGGTTGACAATGATCCAGTAATCAAGAAGAAAGCAATTGACCTAGTTGCAGACAAGACCTTAACTGAGGAACAAAGAACAGCTCAGTTGAAGGATTTTATTGAGATGAAGAATAGACAAGCACTTCAAGAAGCAATTGGTTCAGTCAGAAAGGGTCAAAAGAAACCAAGACAACCAACTAAGGCACAAGTTATCTCAGTGATGAAGACTTACTGTTGCAGTGTTGGTGGCTGGAAAATGCATCAATTCAGAGGAATGACCCATGATCAGATTGAGGTGTCTACTATAGAGTTAAAAGGCAAGATCTTGATTTTATTCCTATGAACTTTGAAGAAGAAGAAAGTAGATTTCCTCACCTGAAGAGAAAGGCTAAAGATGATGAACCTAAGACTCAGAAGTAAACAAGATTTGTTGAAGAACAAAAGGTTCAGTCTGAGAAATTGACAGAAGAACAGCTGACTGGTATGATTTTGATTGAAGAAGAAGACTTCTATCCAGATCCACTGCAAGTCAGACATCCTATTATTGATTGGGAAGTTTACACTGCTAGTAATTTTGCTTCAACATGGAAGATTACAAGGTTGGGTGGTGAAACTTCATCATTTATTCAATTTGAAGATCTGATTAAAGCATGTGATAGAAGTGATCTTGATACACTGTGGAATTTGGTTCAAGAAAGATTCAAAGCTGATAATCTTAAAGATGTGAAGGAAATGCAGTTATGGGTTGATCTAAGAAGACTTTATGAACCTGACTCTGATGATAAATACTGGAAGTTTGAAGCTATAGGTGTGACAACTACGTATGGACATATTATGATTCATGTGAAGTTCATCATATTTCTACAAAAGCTGGAGTGGATGTATTATGTTTGCAGAAAAGGAATACCCACTCAGAGCTGGAACTCTCACTGCAATGTTGTCAACACAAATTAGAGTTCATGAAGATACTGAGAAGGTTAGAGCTTTGATACATAGGATACAGGATCAATGTTCAAAGAGCAATCCAGGCCTTAAGAAGAAAGTGAAGTGTTTGGAAGAATTCCCCAAATCCTAAGAGATGATGTAGATTGAAGAAACTTATTGATTTGCAGAGAAATCATAAGTTTAGGGGAGGATTGTTCGGAATAAAGCTAACAATTACCGCTGATAAGCCTGTGGAAGACACTGCTAAAGAATGCACTAGCAGTGGAAACACATTACCACTGCTAGTACATATTATTACCACTGCTAATAAGATAACTAATGTATTCGTATGTAGATAAGTATAGAAAAGATTTTGTGTATATTCTATTATGATAGCTTAATACTTATCTTGTAAAGAACTCCTTGTGTTATAAAAGGAGGTTCTAGGTCATTGTTCTAGGTACGAATTAACCCTAGAAAGCTTCAAGGTGTAACCCTAGTGATAAGCAAGATCACTCGTATTATTATCAATAATATTGAAGCTTTGTGTTTAACTTACAACTGTTCTCACTTACATTATATCATACAATTCATATTCTAAGTATTGTTAAGTATATTCCGCGTACTTAATAATATAACTCAAAGTATCACTCTAACACAAGGCGTGTGTTTAGATCCTACAGCTTGCATGAAAAGCTAATCATGGAAGACTTCATTATTTATTCACTTCAAGTGGCGAAATAGTAGGTTTTTAGGTGTTTCATGCTCAGACCATCCAATAGTGAACCTGCATTCATTTTATGCTATTAAGTACCGAAAGTTCACGTAAAATGATCATAAAACATATAGAATAATGCTCAAGAAATATGTACAATTAGAGCGTTAACAGGGCCGCCCGCCCAGAAAGTTGTTTTTCGCGGCTTTGATTCTGAGAACAAAACTAATTATACTTATATATGTATTAGATTTATATTTAATCAAAAATACGTTGGAGAGAGTTCGCACGAAGGGAATTACTTGAAATTTTTATTTGGCATTTCGTCAACTAAAATTTCCTTGATAATTTTGGATAAAATTAATCAAGTCGTCAAGTCATCGAGAGAGTTGTGTAAGGTATAAGTACATATATATGTATATGTATATATAAATAATCTGGGCTTATAAGACGAGAATATGAGAGGGAGACGAGCGCAAGTGATGACGGGAGTTTGTTTCATCCATAGATTTTTCAACTCATTTCTCTACATCAACATGAGTATCGTTTGAGCATAAGAGTTCAAGAAGGCAGAAGGGGAAAAGAAAAGTTCGTTAGACGAACAATTTCTTGTTCTAGAAAATCAACAAATGAGTTTTCTAGGTTATAAGTTCCTATATGTTACTACGTATATATATATATTTATTATATGTGTATAGATAGGTATAAGTATAATAGTTAAAAGAAACTACAGGACAAGCCTTAATACGTATAAACTAGATGCTACACTAAGCATGCAAACATTACATGAAGATTAAAAGAGATGTGTACCTTTTTGTCTTCAATAGTCTCTTCTTCAAAGTCTTCAAAATGGTTGTATGATCTTGTGGAAGCGGAAAGATTACCAAATATTCCGAAGTATGTTGAATTCATCTTGTTGGTCCCCATTGTCTCATTTGACCGAAGTTGTTTGGTCCGAACATGTTTTGTATTTGACTTGGGTGTATATATGGTGGAAACATTCCCCAAGGATTGAAGTTCCACATTTGATGATTGTTGTGAAAGTTTTGTCTATTTTTGTTTACTCTAGGTTGAGGAGTTTTAGACCTAGGATGAGAACTAATTGGTTTTCTAGGTGGTGGAGTTTTAGACCTTATTTTTGGTTTAAAAGGTTCGGCCTCGGGTTTTAAAGATGATTTATGAAAACTTTTAACTTCCTCATCACTAGCAATGGGTACTAATCTATCTTTCAAAAGAATGTATTTTGGTTTAGGTTTTAATTCACTAGTTTCATCTTCAAATTTTACATTTTTAGTTTCACTAGTTGACACTCCGGTTGAGTTGTATCCTAACCCGGTTTTGTCTCCGGATATTCTTTGAATGCTAATTAGTTTCTTGAGTGATTTACTACTATTTTCAAATTTCTCAAGTTAAGTAATTTCTTCCTTAAGTTGTTCATTCTCATTTTTAACAACTATACATTCTCTACATTCCATAATACTTTCTTTACCTTTTTCTAAATTGCGTATCTCAATTTTTAATTCAATTATTTCATCTTTTAATTTGTTGTTAGTTTGTTTTAGCAGTTTATTTTTAGCCATGACTTTTTGTCCTACTTTGCACAATATACTATATTCGCTATCTAAGTCTTTTTCATCTAAAGATAAATTTTCATCACTATAGTATTCGGTTTCGGAACGTACCTCATCGGATGCCTTTGCCATGAGACACTTTTCTTCTCTTTTTGTCTATTTTTCATCATTGTCACTATTGCTCCATGCTCCTCCTACAAAGGCCTTGTGGTTTTGACTTCTTGACAATTTCGGACATTCTCCAATAAGATGATTTGGGTCTCCACACTTGAAGCACTTCCTTTCACTTTTACCATTCTTATCGTCCTTGTTTCTTTGTGGTGTCTTCCTTTCATCATACGGTTGTCTAACGTATCTTCCTCGTCTTTTAAAGAATTTCTTGAAGTCTCTCACGGCCATAGCATATTCTTCGTCATCGCTTTCGGATGTTGAGTATTCTTCGTCACTAAAGTCCTTCTTTGCTTTTAATGCAATTGATTTGCTTTGCTCCCCTTTTCCTTTGACCATTTCGGACTCTTTCTTTATTATCACTTCATACACTTTCAAATTTCCAATTAGCTCATCAAGTTGTAGGGTTGATAAGTTCTTTGATTCTTCAATAGCTGTCACCTTAGCACGCCACGTCGGATGGAGAGCCCTAAGAAATTTCCTTACAAAATTCTTGCTAGAAAAATTCTCATCAAGTGCTTTTAGACTTGTGATGATTGTGCTAAATCTAGCAAAAGCATTATCTATTGATTCCTCTTCCGGAATCGTAAATTGTTCATATTGTTGTACAAGAAGATCTATTTTATTATCTTTGACTTGACTATTACCTTGGTGAGTGATTAGTAAAGAATTCCAAATTTCTTTTGCGGTATTACACATAAAAATTCTTTCATATTCTTTGCGTCGTAACGCATTGTTAATCACCATTTTAGCCTCATTATTTTTAGCAAGTTTCTTTTTTAAATCATCGTTTTGTTTTTCGAAAGCTACAAGTTTATCCCTTTTAGTTTCGGGATTATTTTGTATAGGAAGAACATCACCATTAGTAATAACATGCAAAAGATCTAGATCCTTTGATTTCACATAAGTTTCAAATCGATTTTTCCAATAGAGAAATCCATCACTTTCAAATAGTGGTGGTCTTGGCATAGATTACCCTTCTAAATATTTTTCCGATTCCATAGATCGATTCAAGTTTTAAAATACAATATATTTTAAAAATCTTGTTTGACGTGGCTCTTGATACCAATTGTGGAAAACTAGAAGGGGGGTTGAATAGTTTTACGTCTTTTTAATTTATAAAAGGTTTGCTTAAAAACACTTCGATTCTATTTTATGTGAAATCAACACTTGCACTATATGAACAATTATATCTAATTAACTAAGCAAATATATAGTAAATATAATTGTAATGAAAAGATAGAGTTAGAAAGATCAAACCACAACATAAGGATTTATAGTGGTTCGGCTACTCCACTCCCCGAGTCACCTACTCGAGAGTTTTCTTCACTATGTCAACAAACTCCCTTTTGGCGGAGAAACCTTACACACGTTTGCTTACACCGTTTAGCGACACCAAGCAAAATGTCGAGTTCTAATGGTAGCTAGAACCAATCTCACAACTTCACAACAAGTCACAAATTCTACACAACACTACTACTTCACTACTATCTCTTCACAACACAACTTCTACCCACTTAGATCTACTTATCATAAGAACTACACAACTTTACAAATGATTTACACAATCTACAAAACTAATCTACAATAATTCTTGAGTGTATATTGAAGGAGTATTCTTCTCTTGCACTTTGGATGAGAAAGGATTGAATCACTTGAAACAAAGACTTATAATCTTATGATCAAAGTATTTAGAATGATGTTTAGAAAGGATTTGAACTGAAAAAATTCGTGCAAAAGGTGAGGAAAAAATGCAGGATTGAACCTGTATTTATAGGCAAAGAAACCTGACAACAGGAGCGTGCCGGCCCCCTTAAATGGTGGTCGGGCCCCTTAAAATTAAGGGGGCCGCCCTTACAATTAAGGGGGCCGCCCTCCTGTAACGGCCAGTTTATTTGTCTTTTTCTGGGGAAAGTTTATTTGGTGAAAAACTAACTGATTTTGGTTGAAAATTTGAATTCATATATTTGTTATGAATTAAACATTTTCTTTAATTACCAAATGTGTTTTCAAAAATATATAATATGTTTATATGATTTAATAAACTTTGTAATGTTTAAATAAAAATCCCTTTGATCATAAAATGTATTTGACATTTGTTTATTCATACCTTAAGTGATTTAGTTAGATGAAATGATATTTGTAACTAAATACTTGTTTACGTAGTAATATATCGTTTAATGTTTTTACATTTTGTGATCGTCAAAACATAGAGATATCGAAAAATATAAATAACGTTTTTATGTATTATTTATATCAACATTGTTGCCCAATTTCTGTTCTATGAGATAGTCTTCTAACTCGTTCCCACATGTCATAAGCAGTTTTACAGCTGTCAACCGCAGCAAAGATCTCTCGTGGTAATCCTAGTTTGATTAGGTGCATTGCCATATCATCAGCATCGATCTGCTTCTTGTCTTCAACTGTGTACTCTTCTTCTGTTTGTTCACGAAAGAATGGTAGAGTAGGAGGTGTTGTATTCGGATTTCCTTGATCTTGAACTTGTCTTGGCTTAAATAGACCCTCTTGAATGGATTTGATCATAAGTTTACCATTAGGCTTGGTTTTGATGTAACGAAGTATGCGGTTTGTCCAAGGAAGATATCTACCTTTTTCAAGCATAGGAGGTCGGTTTTCAGCACCGGCTGCATGAATATCTTGCTGAGTTACCATTGATGAAGTTATGAATGATAAAGTCGATCTTGGATCAGTTCAACGAAATAGGAGTTGAATTTGGTGAAGGTTACTTTCATTGGTCAACGAACTTTCAATCCACCAATAATTTTCGAAACTTAGTCCACAAAAAAAATTTCGAAAAATATTGTCTTAGAAAAAATTTCGAAAATATGCACCCAGAAAAATTATCTAGAAGTGTTCTCGATAAAATTATCTAGAATGTGTTCTCGATAAAATTATCTAGAATGTGTTCCCGATAAAATTATCTAGAATGTGTTCTCGATAAAATTATCTAGAAGTGTTCTCGATAAAATTATCTAGAAGGTGTTCTCGACAAAATTATCTAGAAGTGTTCTCGATTAACAGTTCACGAAAAATTATCACACAAAACTTTCTAAATTAGAAAATTTAGAGAGTATACCACGAGTCGAAGTGTTTTCTCACTTATACAAGCAAGGGAAACACCGAGTAAGCAACGGTAACACTTCAGGATCAATAGGGAGTATTCTCGATAATTAGGATTTTGTGTTCTCAAAAATTAGGGTTTTGTGTTCTAGATAATTTTGGCAGATTTTGATTTTGCAGAAAGCACACCCAAATGAAGTTTGTATTCCAAGATTCTTGTACTTCTAGCCTTAAAAACACCAAAACTTGAAGAAAGTTGCAAACTTGATGATTTTATGAAACTTTTTCAAGTTCTAGATAAATAGTACAAACTCAGGTACGAATTTGTTAAAGCTTGAATCTTTCAAAAAGATTGAAACTTTCTTGTTAGAAAAGGTTTTATAACACTAGTTTGTAATCAAAAGTGTTAAAACCACAAAAAGACAAGAAAAGTAAGAATTTTTTTGAAAAATAACGTGAATAAAGCTTTAAAAAATACGAAACAAGCAAACTCCCAACACTCCTAAATCCTTGTTTGGCTATTGATACCACTTGTAGGACCTTAGATCTATAACTTTATCACACAAATAAGCACAATATGAAGTAGAGATGGTGACTTGATGTTATGTATATATTGCGTAGAGATGGAGAGGAAGAGATATGAAATATGAGAGAACTTTATAACAAAAACACACACAATACACACTCAAGCACACACCTCAAATGAGCCTTTGAGGTGTTTAAATACTTCTTATAAGAGATGCCCTATTAGGCTTTCTATGGGCTTGGGATTGGGCTTGGTTTCCTTTATATTATAAAGGCTTACATAACATAACACTTATCATATTAGCTTACCAAGTCCAGTGTCCAACTAACTTAAACTATTACATACTTAACGACACTATAACAAAGTTCCTAATATAAGAATGACCCATCACTTCTTAATATATTTCTTTAATGCTAACATTTCTTAAATGCTTTTACGTGTGTGCATGCTTAGTTTATCTTGGGAACCTCTAATTCTAGTAGTTTTGAGATGCGGTTGTATCCGTTAAACTAGCTTAAGTTGAATTAAGACCCCAACTTAGTTAGTAGGCTAGAAGAATTGACCATAGGACACTAGCTTGATGGATTGCGAGGAAATGGGAGGGATGAAAACTGACCATACTGCCTTGTGTGCGAATTGACCATCGGATCACCTTCCGATGTTTGATGAACTTAAGGAGTTAGAGAAATGGCCTATGATCGTGACAACGGGCCATTAAAGATAAGTCTATCATGTAGTGTCACTTAATGACTCAAACCTGTCTACCATACGCCGGCTTACTAGCATGGGTAGTGCCAGTGGTTCCTGGCAGGATTCGGGGAGATAGGCTAGGGAACTTGACCATATGCACCTAGTGATATATGTCCGCCCCACCTAAAGCATAAGATCAGTTTAATAGGGAACATGACCATAAGCGATATAGGATGCGTAATTAGGTTAACACACTTCTCTCTTATTGATCACAACTCTACAATTATTTGCTTTCTGTTTTTACTTTCATTTCAATACAATCAATCAATCATTTCTGTTAATTTAATTAGTGACATTAGACTTAGACTTAGTCCAAACCACATAGCTCTTGGGACGACCTTGGAGTTACTATTACTAGCCTACACACGACCGGATTCTCTGTCCATTAGTGCATAAGGGTAGACCATAGGTAAAACGAGAACTATAAATAAGAAAACCTGGTCAGTAAAACCTGCATCAATAGAATTGGAACAAATGCAAACAAAATTCTCATTTTAATCGTAGCAAGGTCTTTGAAGTGTTTTTATTTAATAGCAGTTTTGGATTTTTTGTATTGGTGCGAGGCAGACTTTTTTTGAAACTCAAACGAAACAATTTTGGGCAAGGCCAAAATGACATTATTTCCCACGAGTAAAGTATCTCGTGCTTCCCATCCTATGTTATCCAACTTTTCAATCCAAGCACCTATTCTGGTGAGAAGAATTTTTTTACAGTTGATGCAATTCCTAGAAATTTTCAAAAGAGTCAACAACACAGTTTTGGGCCAGGCCAAAACGACGTTATTTCCCATGGGTAATGTTGTTCTTGCTCGTTTCTAGGAATTCGATCAACTGTAAACAAAGTATTCTCACCAAACTGGGTGCTTGCATTGAAAAGTTGGATAAAATTGGATGGGAAGTAGGAGAACCAACATTATAAATGCAGAGTTGCTACTTTGTCAAAGAGGTAAAAATAATTCTTCAAAAGATTTGGATATGCGAAGAACTGACCCTTCTCCAAGAACTTAGCTCCATAGTAATCTTTAACCACAAGTTGAGATTGAATGTCTTTACAAGTATATTTTTTAGGAGAGCTAAGGTCCAAACATACACGATTTCTAAATCTCCATTTAACCCATATCGTGATTTGAATAACCACATCCAATGATACGCCTGGGCGCGAGCCCGAGCCCATGGCCTATTTAGGTCTTAGGGTTTTACCCTATTTTGTCTTATAAATACTCTTGTAATCCTTTATTATAATCAATCAAATTTTAAGATAAACAAATCTCTAGTTCTTCTCTCTAATATTCTTAAAAAGCTTGCACCCGCTTGAAGTGGTGCCCTATCTCGATACAACCCCTAACCGGGTCGTATCAATTGGTGCTTTCATTGAGAGTCCTCGTTGAGAGGGCTACCAAATTAGGGTTCAAATTTATTTATTAAAATAAAGTTACTGTTTATCGATCACTATTCGCAGGTATTGTTCACTCGATTGTTCATGAAGTACTGTTCATGGGTACTGTTCATAGTTACTGTTCATCAGAATATTTTTTTTTCTCTGTTATTCGAGTTACTGTTCATGGCATCGGGCAGCAATGATCGGGACGCACTATCTAAGCTTTTGCAAATGGGTACGGTGGCCGAATACGAGAATGATTTTAAGATTCTTATAAATCATGTAAAAGGTATCTCATAATATTTATTTAAATCGATTTATATCTCGGGACTTAAACCGCTTCTACAATGTGCACTCTTAAGGTTAGTGTCTACAACTTTAGGAGAAGCCTGTTCCATAGCACGTATAATGGAGGCTCGTTTTGAGATAATTACAGGAAAAAGCTGAACATTGAAGAGAAAATAGATATCGTTCTATCATGGCCAAGTGAAGAAGCTCCATATGTGACTAAAGAGTCCTTAGATGCTAATGAAGATATTGGTGTTGTTGAGGTTAGTAGCGCGATAAACGATGTTTTTGATATTGGTGAGAGTAATGTGGAAAGCATGGAAGTTCGTAGTGATTTAGAGAATTTTCAGAAAATAAATAAACTGTGAAAGATGTCGTTGTGGGTGGTGGTGAAGCGTGTAGGGTTGACGAAAATGAGTCGAATATAATGATATCGACACTTAAGGATGGAGGTGGTGAATTTGATAGTCGTTTGGATGAAATATATTTGAATTTAAGTGAGGAATTAGCGGACTCTCAATCTGCATATTCTTCGTATTACCTTGAGGGCAAGGTGATTTTTTAAGGAGTGGAGAGCGTTATGGCATGGGTAGCAGAAGATGGAAGAATGGTGTTGTGTTATGTCTAATGCAAAGGATTACGCAAGAAGAAAAAGGCAAAGGAAGCAATTCAAAGAAGATTATGGGATCCCAGATTACGCCTATGTTGCAGGAGGACGGACTCCCCAAACGACTCAAGAAGTCCAAACGTGTGGCATAAAGATTATGTCATATAATCTCTCTTTATTTACGTGTCTTTGTTTAGGACTGTTTTAATGTTTATTTAGGAACGTCGGTTAAGAATGTTTTAAAACAACACCTTGAGGGCAAGGTGGTTTTGAACGAGTGAGGAATGATACGCCTAGGCCCGAGCCCATGGCCTATTTAGGTCTTAGGGTTTTACCCTATTTTGTCTTATAAATACTCTTGTAATCCTTTATTATAATCAATCAAAGTTTAAGATAAACAAATCTCTAGTTCTTCTTTCTAATATTCTTAAGGAGCTCGCGCCCACTTGAAATGGTTTCCTATCTCGATATAACCCCTAACCGGGTCGTATCATCCAAGCACGTCAAGAGAGTGCTGACCTGTAGTAGGATAAGTTGATGTCATCTACTACACACTTCTCGTAGTTCTTTTTTCCTTTTTCGTTTTTTTTCTTTTTTTTCACAAGAAATTGGAAAGATAAATTTTATTCCATATTAACCAAAAGTAAGTTTTATTGTTTCTTATCTTCAATGTAGAGTAGTCAAAATAACACAAATATCGGTCGCTAATGAAACCAAATCAATTTCATTATTAACAAAATAAATGAACTCGTGCAAAAAAGTTCACTATGATGAGATTATGAGCCTGTTTGGTAAGGGCTTTACGGGGGAGCTGTTAGCTTTTTGTTACAAAAATAATCTCATCTAAAATAAAAGCTCCGTTTGGATAGATTAACTTCAAGCTTTTATGTCAAACAAATAACTCATAAATGAAAAGCTGATTCATGAAGCCTTTTAAAATTCTTAGACCTATTAAAACATTAAATTACTGATATACCCTCCAAACATTTATTTATAATTACAAATATGTCCTTTTTGTCATTTTACATCATATAATTACATTTAACAGCTAACTTACCAAACACTTTTATTGAAAAAATAATACAGCTTATAGCTCATCTTAATAGCTTGCAGTTAACAGCTTACAGCTTACAGTTTACAGTTTACAGCTTACAACACACAGCTTACAGCTAATTTTGCCAAACATACCCTATAGACCGAAACATTGAACATATGCTGGTAAAATAAGCTAATTCAAACACCTCACTCAAATACCATAAAGCTTATTGGTTTGGAGGGTGTGGAAGGTTTTATTTTATTTTTTTTATATTATTTATTTATTTTATTTTGTCCACATCCGTTTCACCGTTAATATAAATATATATATATATATATATATAGTGTTGGGTTAAAATAAAAAGAATAAAAAGTCTCTGATGCACTAAATTTATAACTATGATGCAGTGACTTAAAATGTGATGCAGTAACTTAATAACTGCAATGCACTAACTGTGATGTAGTAAATTTTTATAGCTGTGATGCAGTAACTGTGATGCACTAAAATTTATAACTGTGATGCAGTGACTTAAAAATGTGATGCAGTAACTTTATAACTGNTTCTATCATGGCCAAGTGAAGAAGCTCCATATGTGACTAAAGAGTCCTTAGATGCTAATGAAGATATTGGTGTTGTTGAGGTTAGTAGCGCGATAAACGATGTTTTTGATATTGGTGATAGTAATGTGGAAAGCATGGAAGTTCGTAGCGAGTTTAGAGAATTTTCAGAAAATAAAGAAACTGTGAAATGTTGTTGTGGGTGGTGGTGAAGCGTGTAGGGTTGACGAAAATGAGTCGAATATAGTGATATCGACACTTAAGGATGGAGGTGGTGAATTTGATAGTCGTTTGGATGAAATATATTTGAATTTAAGCGAGGAATTAGCGGACTCTCAATCTGCATATTCTTCGTATTACCTTGAGGGCAAGGTGATTTTTTAAGGAGTGGAGAGCGTTATGGCATGGGTAGCAGAAGACGGAAGAATGGTGTTGTGTTATGTCTAATGCAAAGGATTACGCAAGAAGAAAAAGCAAAGGCAGCAATTCAAAGAAGATTATGGGATCCTGGATTACGCCTATATTGCAGGAGGACGGACTGCCCAAACGACTCAAGAAGTCCAAACGTGTGGCATAAAGATTATGTCATATAATCTCTCTTTATTTACGTGTCTTTGTTTAGGATTGTTTTCATGTTTATTTAGGAACGTCGGTTAAGAATGTTTTAAAACGACACCTTGAGGGCAAGGTGGTTTTGAAGGAGTGAGGAATGATACGCCTGGTCCCGAGCCCATGGCCTATTTAGGTCTTAGGGTTTTACCCTATTTTGTCTTATAAATACTCTTGTAATCCTTTATTATAATCAATCAAAGTTTAAGATAAACAAATCTCTAGTTCTTCTCTCTAATATTCTTAAGGAGCTCGCGCCTACTTGAAGTGGTTCCCTATCTCGATATAACCCCTAACCGGGTCGTATCATCCAAGCACGTCAAGAGAGTGCTGACCTTTAGTAGGATAAGTTGATGTCATCTACTACACACTTCTCGTAGTTCTTTTTTCTTTTTTCGTTTTTTCCTTTTTTTTTCACAAGAAATTGGAAAGATAAATTTTATTCCATATTAACCAAAAGTAAGTTTTATTGTTTCTTATCTTCAATGTAGAGTAGTCAAAATAACACAAATATCGGTCGCTAATGAAACCAAATCAATTTCATTATTAACAAAATAAATGAACTCGTGCAAGCTTGTAGTTTATTAAAGCTTAAAAGTTCACTATGATGAGATTATGAGCCTGTTTGGTAAGGGCTTTATGGGGGAGCTGTTAGTTTTTTGTTACAAAAATAATCATATCTAAAATAAAAGCTCTGTTTGGATAGATTAACTTCAAGCTTTTATGTCAAACAAATAGCTCATAAATGAAAAGCTGATTCATTAAGCCTTTTAAAATTCTTAGAGCTGTTAAAATTTTAAATTACTGATATACCCTCCAAACATTTATTTATAATTACAAATATGTCCTTTTTGTCATTTTACATCATATAATTACATTTAACAGCTAACTTACCAAACACTTTTATTGAAAAAATAATACAGCTTATAGCTCATGTTAACAGGTTGCAGTTAACAGCTTACAGCTTACAGTTTACAGTTTACAGCACACAGCTTACAGCTAATTTTGCCAAACATACCCTATAGACCGAAACATTGAACATATGCTGGTAAAATAAGCTAATTCAAACACCTCACTCAAATACCATAAAGCTTATTGGTTTGGAGGGTGTGGAAGGTTTTATTTTATTTTTTTTATATTATTTATTTATTTTATTTTGTCCACATCCGTTTCACCGTTAATATATATATATATATATATATATATATAGTGTTGGGTTAAAATAAAAAGAATAAAAAGTCTCTGATGCACTAAATTTATAACTATGATGCAGTGACTTAAAATGTGATGCAGTAACTTAATAACTGCAATGCACTAACTGTGATGTAGTAAATTTT
>LBNU01002981.1:7372-39828 GCA_014162995.1 Artemisia annua
CTTTTTCCCACTTTTTTTTTTTTTTTTTTTTTTTTTTTTTTTTTTTTGTTGAATGTATTATATTAATCTCCAAACAAATATTACAAATAAGAGTAGAATCAAGACTTGGACATCACCCAATCTTGAAATACAGAACTGAAAACTATACTAAACAATCTCAAACTATACACTACTGACTGATATCGGATAACACTAAACAATATCAGACCAAACTAAACTCTGACAAACAGAGAATCTCAGACACCATGCTTCACCTTATCAATCAGATACATCCAAGCTCAATACATCAATTCACCATAAGTGCACCTACCATCTAGCTACATTTCCCCATCTCCAATCTACTAAGCCACTCATCCTGCCACCACAGTAGCAAAGTAGATATGGAGTGAGGCATCACTAGGCACCCATAACCCATCCATGGGGGGCTCTTCCAGACAACCTACATTTCCCTCTCAATGGAAGGCTTCAACTGTTTGGAAACACACACCCTCCATGATGACCAAACCATTCCTCCTATGATGATGTATTGGGGGGACCAAGAAGGTTCATCTTTCACACCTCTCTATTCCACCCATCATACACCATCCACCCAAGCTACTTACCCTTCACAGTGATCAAACCTCTATTATGGTACATCTCACTGAATCAGACCTCCTTCCTTTCCCCATATGCTCAAATATTTCCTCCCAAGGCCAAATATTAGAGACATATGATTACTAAGAAGGTACAGTCACACCAGTAAAACTCCAAGTACAAGGTTTGATCCACTGTAGTAGCCTGCAAATATGTTCAGTTAAAAGATAGCTCATATCCCAAACACTCCTTAATCAGAAGAGTTTTTATACTCAAACTTGATTCTTTTCTTGAAGCAATACTAAAACTGCATACTCTTCCAAACACCCCTTCAAGTCCTCTGTATCATCTTTCTAGAATAGTTCACATTTTGCACAGCAAGATTGCTTTTTGGAGCAATATTTAACTTTATATTCCATCTTACTTGGGTATCATAGACAGCTCTTGATGGCTTAACTTTTAGGCTTATCAATCTCAGCTTAATAGTTTCCTCAAAAATCTTGTAAAGATCTTCCACTTCTCTTCTATCACCCTTAAACAATCTATAGTTTCTTTTTTGCCAAATCAAGTATACACTAGCAGCCAATCCAAGTCTTTGAACAATACTGTCAATGTTGTTTCCACAGTACTGATTAGAAAAGTGACTCACAACTTCATTCCAATTAGCAGCTTCACATCTCATTTCCAGTTTATCCTTGACTTTTTCCCAAAACTTCATTGAATACTCACATTTGAAAAATAGATGAGAGTGTGAATCAGAATCATTTTACCAACTTTGTTCACTGTTCTCTTTTCCTTTAAATCACTTTCTTTTTGTTTGGATAAACATAGGATAAAAAAAGGAAGCTGCAGCATAAACATAGAAAGCGTGAGAGAAAACCCGACAGAGATGATGATGATGAGGTTCTTCATCTCCCGAACCCAATGATCGGGTATGGAGTCCCACACAAATCATTTGGTGTTGTTGACCGAGAGCTTCCAGAAATAGCTATGGGGCCACCATACTTCTTTTATGAGAATGTGGCACAAACACCAAAAGGTGTATGGACCAAGATCAAAAGTGCTCTTTATGAAATTGAACCAGAATTTCTGGATTCAAAGTTTTTCTGTGCTGCACAAAGAAAACGAGGCTATACACAACCTTCCTCTAGAAAACCGTTTGCCAATTCTACCATTTCCACCACTAACGATCTTTGATGCACTTCCGGAGACGAGAGAATGGTGGCCAGTTTGGGACAAAAGGCAGCAACTCAACTGCATACTAACCTGCCAAGGAAGCGCCCCGGTTACTGATAGGATAAGATCAACTCTTGAAAATTCAAACATCAATGAGCCTTCTGAAGAGGCCAAGCAATATATCATGAAACAATGTAAGACATGGAATATGGTTTGGATCGGGAAAAATACGGTTGCACCACTGGAGCCGGATGAGATTGAGCAGATTATGGGTTACCCGCGCTCCCATACTAGAGGTCCTAGCAAAACTGAACGATTCAAAGGGCTCGGCAATTCATTTCAGGTTTGAATCTTAATTGTTTCCCACTTTTATTACGAGTTGGCAGAGATGCACAAATGGGCCGGAGACTGGTCCAAGGCCTGAAAGTTGTAATCAGTCCTAATTTTTTCTTTCTGAGAAAGCCTGGTTTGGCCTGGTTTGTTAAGTCCAGTACATAATGTTGTTTCTCTCAAAATCTAAATGCAAACGTAAATGTATATATGTTTTAGCTTTATAAAATTATTTTGTTAAAGAGTCTAATTTCTAAGAATTTAAGAAAATCTTATTTTTAAATTTTAACTAAAGCATATATCCGACGACAATTTGAAAAAATGAAGCTTTTTGAATAATAAGTTTTAAATGAGACAACTTTAGTACCGGTCCAGGTCAGGATCGGCAGGCTCATATGAGTCCCGTATTCCAAGCTTAAGGATCGGGCCATACCTTTGTGCAACTCGCACTCCAGTTTAAAGCTAGAGATGGAATTTACATTTAAATGGTCGACATGGGCCATAATTCATCTGTAACAGGTCAAATGGGTAAAAATTTAAGTTCACATTTGATATCTACAAGATTGGGTCAAAAGGGTGAAATTTTCATATTTTTCTTAATCTGAATAGGAATAAGTCAAACAGGGGTAAAATTTAAAGTTTTTTTTTGTTTATCTTGATATTTTGATAATGATGGGTCAAACAGGTTATATATTCAATGGCTGTTCTTTAATCTTAAGAAAAATGAGCTGGTCAAACAAGTCGAAAATTATCATTTTGTTTAGACCGGTAGATATTCTTGAAATAATATAATTCTTGTAATCACCTATATAGACCCGAAACTAGTTTTGACCTGTTAAGCAACAACCTATGTGACATGCACAGTTTCCCCTCACTTTTCGTTTCAGTTATTTGTGTTCCGTAAACGGTTTAACATTTCAATTAATGATTTTATATATTAGGTGCATACAATTAGGGATGAGCAAAAGAACCAAAGAACCGGAACCGGACCGAGAACCGGACCGGAACCATGAAGAACCGAACCGGAACCAGAACCAATGGTTCCAATTCCGGTTCTTGATTTTGAGATTTTTCGGTTCTTGGGTCGGTTCGGATCGGTTCCACCGGTTCTCGGTTCCGGAACCAAATATCCAATAATTATAAAAATATGTAATTTTTTTTACTTCTTATGAAAATATTACTCAAATCCTAGGTATCATAAAAAACTCTACTAGCCATCAAGGCAAACACTCTAAACCCTAATCTTTAATTCACTGAAAAATACACAAATAATTAATCTAAGCCTAATAACATTCCAAGATCATTCATCATTATCAAAACAATGGAAGTAAGTTTATATTTTATTTTTATTTGCATCTGATTAGATTTTACATGTTCATCATGCTAAAATTTGCTAGCACTTTTATTAATGCATTCGATTAGTACCGGTAGACGTGTACTAGACCCTTATAGAACTCGCTTGTCAACACCGATTGTTGAAGCTTTGATTTGAACCAAAGATTGGGTGAGAAAGTTGAGAACGCAAATTAATTAGGATGATGTTGAAGATTTTATTAAAGACGATGAGATTGACAAGGATATGGAAGAACAATTAGAGAAACTAACCAGAAGAGACAAAGAGAAACAAACTGTGGAACTCTAAACGGTCTTAGTTATTTTGATGGACAAAGTTTTAAGTTATTTTATTTTGTTTTCCGGATTGTTATGCATTTGTTTTGTTAAAAATATGAACAAGTGAAAGTAACTATAGAATTATTAATTATTTGAGTTTATGGTTAGTTGTTAATTATTTGCTTAAATGTAAATGGTAGCAAGTTTTTAAAAAGTTTAATTTTTGTGTTTTGTATTAGCTTAATAGAAAAGCGGTTCCTATACGGATAGATCCAAAAGAACTGGAACCAGAACCGGAACTGGAACCAAAAACTATATACGGTTCGGTTCTCGGTTCCCACTTTTAGGAAAAATCGGTTCTCGGATCCACCGGTTCCGGTTCCGGTTCCATCCGGTTCCAGAACCATGCTCATCCCTACATACAATTGCTTACCAACTGTCAGTCCTTAAGAATCTATACCCTCGAGGTATAAATGTACTATCATTATTCTCCGGGATTGGTGGGGGAAAAGTAGCATTGCACCGGATCGGAATTCCTATGAAAAACGTTGTCTGCGTTGAAATCAACCCTGTCTGCAAACAAGTCATTCAGGGTTGGTGGAACAAAACGTATCAGAAGGGAAATTTGGTTCACGTATCCAATGTACGTGATGTAACAGAAGAAAAATTGGTCAGTTGGATCAGTTTGTTCGGCGGATTTGACTTGGTGATTGGGGGAAGCCCCTGCAATAACTTAGCGGGTGGAAATAGGAGGACACGAGATGGTCTTGAAGGGGAACATTCGTCTTTATTTTATGAGTATGTTCGGATTCTTAAAACAGTGAGACGTCTTATGGGAAGGTAGTGGCAGACGTCTTGATACACTTGGTATAATCTTTGTCATTTATTACAAATCCCAAAATTGTATCTTTGTTTTCCGGGATCTATAATGAATACATGTATATTGTGAAAATGAAAGAGACCTTGTTATATGGTGCTACATATCAGATGTATAGATGGTTGATTCAAAACATTATGTGAACTGCTGCAACATGAGGTTAAAAATATGAAATCTCACAGATTCCACTTCTTTAGGAGGCTTTTTGTAGCTCATGATGATATTTTCACATTGGAACTTATTTTATTGGTGCTGGTCGTTTACTTGATGTTGCGAGCACTCAAAAATTTTGTTTCTTCATTTGTCGCATGTACAGCTTGAACCAGATAAGCAATTTCAAACACCTCATTATTTGAATTTGATAACCATTTTTTAGTGTTTGGATGAAAGTGCTTATTTCATGATGGTGAGGATTGTGGAATGGAAATTGGTTATTCTCTTTAAAGGTGTTTGGATTATGTTTTCATATTGATTGTTTGATTATCATGTTTTCAAGTTGCAGATAGATAATTAAGTATTTGGATGAAACAATTCATTTTCGTCTAAAGGGGTGTTTGGGCTTGCTTATTTAAGTGTCTCTGTCTGCATCTTCTGTAAACAGAATAGACTCCTTGCTATGACCAGAGTCATGGATATCTTGCAAATAGCTGCTCATGGCATTTGGTTTTAGTGGCTTCTATTGTATAAGTAACACTCTAAAATAGAGTGATTTATGGCATTCAGTTTTGGAGATTGTGTAAATTTATAATTTGTTAAGTGTAGTTTGAGCTAATATCTTTTACAGATAATAGCATCACTTTTGTGATTATATCGTGCTCTTACACATGTTTCATATGCAGTTTTTTATTTGTATGCTTTTTTTCTAGCCCAAACTTATTTGATATCATGTCACTAGACATATAATGTTGTCTGTGAGTTACGCCTGCAGGGTTTAATTAATATTTTAGTTTACCGATGTTGCGGTTTTTATGTTATCTATTGTATTATATTTTTAGGTTGTTAATGTATGTATATCTTGTGCAGCAATTATGCAAGTTGTTGTCTAAGTGATTAACGAAGAAGATGCATTTGATGTGGCTGGAGAAGTGCGAATCATAGGTTGGAACAAGGACAAAAGGAAAGAACGAGGACTTAACCCCGCTTGTTGCTGTTTGATCTGAGCAAAAGTCAATGTAAGGTTGGCTTGGCATATCAAACTGCACAGTTCATACACATCCAAAAATTAGATATCTATTAAGCTACTGGTAATTGTACTTCCGATAAAAATTACATAGTTGATATGGATGCTAAATTTAAGCTACTGGAACTTACTGCTCTGATATGACCACTACATTGCTTCACCAAAAGACCACTACATTACTCGGTAGCTAATCTGCTCTCCAAAAGAGAGTACCAAAAGTACCTCATATGATTGCCCGTGACTGCAAAATCAGCTGAGGTAGGTAAATGCATGCCTTAATGCCTATCTTAATTATTGACTGGCCCAGGGAGTTGGTGATTTTCATGGCGTAGCAAAGGCGGATCAGGAACTTCTTTCTTTTCATAATACAAAAAGTAACTTTATCACTGTGATTCAAATTTATTCGAAAGCTTGTAATCTTTGTGGCCTCTTTGTATTCCTGTGACTTTGATCCCTTTAAAGAATGTTTTGACGAAGATTGTTTTTACCAAAGTTGTCACATGTGTCCTTTTTGAGAAAGAGTCTAATTCGTATGGAGCATCAATGCAATAGCTCATGACACAAAATTTTGTCCTAAGTACTAAGTCAACACACCCAACTCACATGAGAAATCAAAAGACTCACAAAACGTATGATTTTTTCTCTGTCATGTTACCTGCGAAAAACGAGTTTATTACCCAAATATGCGCGATCTAACCGGGATAATCTGTATCCATAGTGAGGTTTGCCCATAGCTTTGTATGTCTTTTCACTTTTATCCTCTTTAGATCTTATAATGAGTTTTGACCATAGCTTTGTATGCTTGTATAATTGTTGTTCGTCCTGTGACTTAATCGATTTTCCATTATCATGTTAGTACACACAATCACATATGCAGTTATATCTAAGGACACATACATTTATCGGATGTCTTTCTAGAATGAGTCTCCTTACTTTCGAGTTTATCATGAGCTAATATGGTAGGACCTGTTTACATTTCATCTCTCCGTACCTCGCCTTTGCAGTAATTAAGCATATTGTTGTTGTTCAATTTAGTTAACAATAATTATAAAGTAAAACCATTAAAACCCTTGGTCTCAAATTTATAATCCATGGTTTGTTTTTCGTATGTCTCAAATTGATTGTCCACTATTAAAAGCAAATGGAGAAATTTGACCGAGTTTACCATATTATTTTTGGTTGAAGTTAATATTACAAACAAAAAAAGTNATATTTTTATCTCTTACAAAAAGCACCGAGTATATATATATATATATACATCCAAATGAAAATGAAACACTTTTATCACACAAACACCACCACCACCACCGTTAACTAACCGCCGCCGGAAAATGCAGTCGGCCGAACAACTAGTCCTCGATCTGAGCAGCCCCGATCTCCGTGAAAACGCACTTCTCGAACTCTCTAAGGTCTAATTTCATTTTCATCTTATATCTTTCAATTCGATGATGACGTCATCTCAAATACTTATAAACCGTCAAATTGATTTGTTAATCTTCTAATAAGTTAGGTTACAAACATTTTCATTATATATATTTAATCATTTTATCTTTCAATTCAATAGCATACACTACGGTCACGTGATTACACACATGACCTAAGTTTCGTTATTTTAGGTTTCAGTGTTAAAATTAGGGCAAACAGATGAGTGATATTATTATAGCTAATTATTCATTTCATGAAGTAATTAATTAGTTTGTGATTGGAGAAATGGATTACGTTTCGCTTATTTGTTCCTTTGCGGTCGATTGATGTTGTCGTGTGTGTTTGTTTTGTGTTTATTATAGAAGAGAGAGCTGTTTCAAGACTTGGCGCCGTTGTTGTGGAATTCCTTTGGTACTATTGCCGCTTTGTTACAGGTATTACTACGCCCTTTTACTTTTACTACATGTGTATGGATTTGCCATGTGCGCGTCTTCCACTAGTTGTTAATTATGTATCTGTCTTATGTTAGCTGTAATGCTCGTCTGCCGCATGCAATGAGTAGTAACTGATGTACATGTACTGTGATATGATGGATTAAAGGAAATACTAGTAAATGATTTTTATAACGGTGTTGCGTCTAAGAGTCTAGTTGCGTGTGTGTCATCTATTGCTTGTGTTATTATCAGTTGTGTGCTATTGAGTTTAGTTGGACCTTTCTGTCTTTCTTACGCTAGAATAACGTGGCCAGAACTATGGACTTACAGGTACATGCTTTATATGATATATATGTCTGGTCCATAATGTTCAAAATCTTAATTCAAGTGGGTATGATTTTGTTACTGTTATGATTGATCAATGCGACATACGACGCGTTACATGTACTTGATAAGTAGTGTAGATATTTATGGATTTACCAATTGTTTGTTTCACGGTAGTTAGTAGTATTTTGTCTTTAAATGTAACTTTCTAAGCTCGCGTTCATATTAATGATTAGTAGTGTTTTGTTTTGGAACGTAGATATATAGTGACATTGCATGCTAAGAGTCTACTTGAGTTTACGTGGCCAGAACTATGGACTTACAGTTACGTGCTTTATATGATATATATGTCTGGTCCATAATGTTGTGTTATGATATCTCGGGACCAAAATCTTATTCAAGTGGGCATGGTTTTGTTACTGGTATGATTGATCAATGCGACTTATACAGTTATACGACCCGTTACATGTACTTGATAAGTAGTGTAGATATTTATGGATTTACCAATTGTTTGTTTCACGGTAGTTAGTAGTGTTGTGTCTTTAAATGTAACTTTCTATGCTCGCGTTCATGTTAAGGAGTAGTAGTGTTTTGTTTTGGAACGTAAATATAGTGACATTGCATGCTAAGAGTCTAGTTGAGTTTACGTCATTCATTATTCGTGTTATTCTCAGTTGGGCAATACTTTGTTGAGTGTTGTGTTTACTTGGATCCTATGTCTGTTTTACTATTAAGGGTGTCATAGATGGAATCCCAACTCGACAGTTCTGGTCTCTGTATGATGCATGTCTCAATGTTTTATTATTGTTATGTTATGATATTTTACCAAACTATTACTCATGTGAGTATGATTTTTTAATCCAATACTTGCAGTCTTAAGATAGTTACAAATTGTGATTTTGCTGTACGTCTTAATTTATGTGAGTATATCAATTTTTCTTTTGTTCTGTCATATCATTAATTCTGTTCCGTGTTTATCCTTTGTTCATAGTTTTTCAAGTTATTTCAGTTATTGGGTATCCAAAGTGTGTAGATTTATGTGATTTGTAGTTAGTTAAAGCTCCATTGTCATTGGCTTCATTATTTTGCTTTCTTCTTTTAGTGTACATAAATGATTAATTAAATGTTGCTGTTGCCACGTCTTATGATACAACTAATGCCAAGTCTTGAATACTTGCAGGAGATAGTCTCAATATACCCCTTTCTGTCACCACCCAATTTGACTCCAGCTCAATCAAACCGAGTTTGCAATGCACTTGCCCTCCTTCAGGTGAACTTCTGTAAATTTTAATCAAACTTGTGTTTAATATAGTTTCATGCTTTTATATCTAAATGGTCTTGTTTGAATGGTAAATCCCAGCTGTCTTTATTCAATTATAATGGTAAGAATCATGTTATGTGATATTGTGATCTTCCGGTATCACCATTTTAGCAATTCAGCTATAATCATTGCTATATTGACGAATGTTGAGTCATACCTTGTTATTTTCATCTAATATTGAGCACACATAGTTACTGATTTATCCCCTTTAGTTTGTTTCAAGTCAGATAAGAACATGTCTTGTTGTCTTCCTTCTCATCCTCAAAAGTTTGTTTCTCAATTTCTTATATTATTTTACGAAGTTCTGCATTTGGCATGAACATGCATAGCTTTTAGCAACTGCCATTAATGGTTTTGGTGTCTCTCATAAGCATTGTTCTTGATTCTTGGTAATGTCATGAACATAAATATACTAGTATTGATTTTTCGCATTAAGAACAATAAAGAGTACATACTCCATTTAGTGGGATGCTGCTTAATAAGAAGGCAAATTTCTCAGAAAATTGGAAAACAATACATGTCAAATGAAAATACAAATATGTTGTAATTGGTAAGATCTGATCCTTATAGAAGTCCCATTACAGACGCGGGTTTGATAAATCGACTTTTAGCTGTTTTAGAATAGCAAATTCTCTTTTAGACATATATAAGTTCAACTACTGTCATGTTTAGTTAGTTCTCAGTTAAAATTTTGCTTTTGTTTTAAAGTGGATGATCCATATCCTGCATTTATGTTCTTTTCCTATATCTTCTGCAGTGCGTAGCTTCGCATCCAGACACAAGAATGCTGTTCCTGAATGGTAACTTCTGAGTTCAAACAAATTACATTGTTTCCAAATAAAATTTGTGGTCAAATGTGTTACCAATTCCACTTGTATCCTTATGAAATGCAAACCAATTTAGATACAGTGTTTGAGGGTTTGTTTGCTAATCAATCTGGTAATAGTGAATCAATGGGGGTAAGTCCTTGTCTATCACAGTAAATTAGTGAATCAATGGGGGTAACTAGTCCTTTTCTAAATCACACGAAGTAACGGTTTACCGATGATACTTGAGAAGAAAACATACATGAGAAGTTATACTCTTTTTTTTCCTTTTTTATTACTCGGTATCTGTTATGACATTAAATTATTACTACCTATTTTAGTTAGAATTCTTAAATCGGAGACAAAATATCGTTACTAAATGTTGTATCCATTTTTCTTTTCTTATCATAATCTCCCATTAAAAAAGATATACCAATAGCATGCGGATAAGAACTACACTCGTATCTTAATTCTTACCAGATTTAGCTTTTCTATTTGCCACAAAGTATTGCTATGTATGTCGTGCTGGATACAATTGTTAGCAGTCTGAACTCCCTTTTTATATAGAATATAATCTACTGTCGCTTCTTTGTGGTATCAAGACAACTTTGTTCGTAAGATTTCTTACATTTATCATCGGAGCCTTATATTTAACATATTGCACAAGTACAAGCTTAAACTATACCACATACTGAAAACGCATACAGAATAAGGCAGAAAACTCAAGGTGTCACCTACCTGTGCAATACTCTTATCCATACCTCAAGCAAAATGGCTCTATAAGTTAGTTAATATTGGTTAATTTCTTGTTTGCAGCTCACATTCCATTATACTTGTACCCATTTCTCAACACAACAAGCAAATCGAGGCCATTTGAATATCTGAGGCTTACTAGCTTAGGTGTCATTGGTGCCCTGGTGAAGGTAGTTCGTTTTTCTCTATACTGTTGTAAGCGTTCCAGCTATACAAAACAAATAAATGAAGTATTTGTACATGTAACTTCGTTTTTTCCAGGTTGATGACACAGAAGTTATCAGTTTTCTGCTTTCAACAGAGATAATCCCCCTGTGTCTGCGCACGATGGAAATGGGCAGTGAATTGTCAAAAACGGTTAGTTTTAGCTATCCTTTTGTTGCTATGCAGAAATTTTGTCCCAGTAATGTATTTAAATTGTTGCAATTTTGTACCATTTGTTATGAATGGGTTGATGTGGGCTATCTTTTATCTCAGACGGGTCAATTGGTCAAATAAAAAAAATGTTAGTAATTGACAAGGGAATGTGCCAAGTGGTTCAGTTAGCTTAAACATGCCAAAGTGTTAATGCATAAAGCTTTTTATAACCCTTAAAAACTAGTAATAATATAGGTATATTAAAACATATATAATGCATTTCTTATCCCTAAAAATTCTGATAATAAGTAACAAAAAAGTTATAGTAGGTTAATAACGCAAGTACTCTTTTCCTTTGTCATCTGGCATTAATTTTTTGATTTTATACTTATCATTACACGTCATTAATTTCTGAAACATCAATGGTAACTAAGAGAATAAGTGAATTCTGGCTCTCCAGTTCTACCTTAAAAAATTAATTCTGTGTTGCTGATAATTTTTTCTTGCTGATAATTTTTTCATAAAGTGAGGAACTCTTATCACTTTTCAGTCTACAACTCATATTTCAGGCCCCAGAATTTGTGGAATTTTTTTTAATTGTCATAATGAATGTACCTCTTTGCCTTTCTAGAAGTCTGATCAAAGCTTCCATGATCATAGGTTGCAACATTCATAGTTCAAAAGATCTTGTTGGATGATGTGGGGTTGGACTACATATGCACCACTGCCGAACGGTTCTTTGCGGTTGGTAGAGTTCTCGGTAATATGGTTGCTGCACTGGCTGAACAACCCTCGTCACGCCTCTTGAAACACATTATCCGATGTTACCTTCGTTTGTCAGATAATCCAAGGTTAGTCACTAAAAATTATCTTTTGTAAAGTCGTGGTATCTGAAAATAGTCAAAACGTAATTGTTGGCGGCAGTCAGCCGGTGATGGTAGTGATGGTTGTAGAAAAATAATATATTAATTTTCAAATATTTAAATGAGTCGATCCGGATGATTCTTGGGTCAACCCAAGATAATGATCCACTTGATATGATATAAGCTCTTTACCATGTGAATAATGCAGGGCATGCGATGCATTGAGGAGCTGTCTTCCAGATATGCTACGAGATGCTACTTTCAGCAGTTGCCTTCGTGTAAGTATTTTGTCTTAGTTAGGTGTCAATTTTACCCATTTAATTACACATAGGTTGATCTATGCTGTGCTTTATCTGTAAGGCAGTAAGGAGTCAATTGAAAACAATTTAGCTAAGGTGGAATGGTCAAACGTTGAAAGTCGTGCAAAGTCTTCTCTTTAATGCATACAACCTCTTCAATCATTTAATTGGTCGACCAACTTGGCTTGACCTGCACTTTTTTCGACATTCGTCAATGCCAACCCGTTATACAACTGGCCCACATCTTGCCACGTCTATTAGTTATAGTTGGTAATATTGGGTGTGTTGGGTAACAGGTTAACCAGATAATTTGGTAGGGGTTAAGCTAGGTTTGGTTGCATTGACCTGCTAATGCTTTTTTTTAATTTGTAAACAGTTTTGTATGAAGTACATCTACAGAAACTATACAAATATATAACTCATTTGATTCATTGGAAATATAATATAACAATACACCTAGATAAACGGATCGAAATTCCACCTCTAAATCTGTTTTGTTTGTATTTTTTCTGGATATGCAAGTTATTCATACTTGGTATTGTATTTCAGGAGGATCCGACAACAAGGAGGTGGCTACAACAGCTGGTTCATAATGTTCAAGGACCTCGTGTTGGTCTTCAGGGAGGTGGAGGTTTTGATCACATGCTCGTCAACTAAATGTTGGGTTTCGACTGGTGGTTTAGTCAAAAGAAGTTTGGTTATGGGGAACTGCTCTTTATTTCTACAATTATTAGACTCGTTTTTTTAACTTATTCAACCATGTTCAGCTTGTTTATATTCTAGCTATAGCCGCAAACGATGTGTCACTGTCATGTTTATATTAAAGCTATTGATAAATTTAATGCTTTTTATAATTGAATTAGGAATTTTGGGTTGAGGTTTTGCTGTGAGTTTGGTCAAGGAGAACTAGCAAAGAACTTCTTTTCCGAAGGTTAAAACTCATATATATTCACTAGTTGTGAAGTCAAGGGCTGTCACGGCTGGTTGTGACTGAGATATAGCCACCGACACATCTGGTTATTTTGTTGCTTTGGAGATAAGACTAGCTAAGCCCTTGCACTTATGATAATGTTTTCTAATCGTGGATTGTCATGATATGTACGAGTTGAGTCGAGGTTTTTGTAGTCAAATTCTTAACAGCATTTCTTTGCGCGCGTTAGTAATAATACTGAACAAAGTTAAAACTTGAAATTATTATAATCGAGGGAAACGAGTATTGAACAGCTTCAGTGACTTAAGGAGCTTTGGTCACACAAGCATTACCCGGGAAGGAAAAAGTAGGCCGATCCTTATACTTTGAACAAGAATTCTGATACAAATTGCCATTTGCTCTTGTACCGTAAAAGGTTGAAAGGGAAAAGCTTTATTGGAGGGAACCGATAATAGTCGGAATAAAACCTTGCACCATTTACAAAGAAAACGCGTAATACATAAATTTATGTTTGAGCTTTTATTGATATTCTGGTCACCCGACTTGCATTAAGATTCATCAAGTTATGCGTGAGCACAAAATAAGTTTGAAATATACGAGTCGCTTAAATATCAGACACAACTAGAATTCATATCTTTTGACTTGTGTGCCTGTCTAAATGCACTATAATCTGGTTCTGAGTTCCAAGTCAAACTCGATTTGTAAGGTTTCATTTGAAGTTTCTTATTATTACTTATTTTGCATAACATACCTGCTTATTTTATAAATAAGATGGCAATTAGAATACTTCTTGTCAACATATGCATAAGACGAACAAAAGAATGTAACCACAAAGAATTTGCAGGCTTTGTATATTCAATTAACTTCCAGAATAAAGTGTCTTGCGTAGACAATATAGAGAGTGTTTACACGAATAACGGTCGTCACACACTACATTAGTCATCCGGGGAAGCTTTTTGCAAATGGGTTTGAATATACTGGAGAGAGACCATCTTTGAGTTATCAAAGAAGCTATGTTATCCTTAGGGTCTCCTAAACGAACTTCGAGCTGATATGTTGAATTTAATGAAGTACTATGTTGACAGTTTCATGATAAAGGCCATCACTATCCCCAGAAGAGCACCTGCTGCAACCTGTGCATCAAACCCATAAAAAGATTAATGTTTTGAAAAGTTCTTGAAAAATCTTGGCTTCTACTAACAAGTGGAAAGTTTTTAGGTTCATGCATATATAAAATTGTAAAAAATTTAAGCCTTATAGAGGAATTCATTGAAATGACATGAATGAAAATAGATTTTTATGCTTTCCCTCAAAATCCCACTGCACAATGTACAGCAATCAACTTCCTTTTTTCTATTTTAGGCAACTAATTTAGAAAATATGAATGACTACTGTCTACTATTTTTTTACGAGATATAACAACCTAGATAATATGTAACATTTCCCTTTTTGGTCAGGCTTAAACTCAAAACTACCTACTGCAAGTGTCTTTTTTTATCAACAAGATTCCTCCACAAAATGCTATTCTTGCTGTATTAAGTCATCCCCTTTTCTTTATTATCTGTTATTTAATTTCGGGCGTAGCTCAAGCCAGGATTATAGTATTTATGCTATTTTCCAGCAATCTTTGTATGTGACTTTCGGGTAATACGCCTCTCGGCCTCTATAGGTTCTCAATGGTTTAAGTTTGACGATACAGCTATTGACTGATTTATATGCACTTATTAGTTAGTGATAGTCCCACACAAATTAACTTACCAAGTTTCGTTATGTAAAAGAATGTGTACTTAGAGAACTTTGTCCGGATAGTGCATATCTAAGTTATAACTCCTAGATCTGCGTTACTGTCATAAAGCTAGCATTCAAGTATTTTACAATCACAAATACCCACTGAGCCAGCAAGGATAAACAGTGATCATTAAGCCAATTCACATGATGTGTAAGCATATGCCAGTTTATGGGCATGACATATCAGAGTAAGTTCCATACTGTAAAGCAATAAGCATGCAAAGATTTAAATTGAAAGCACACCTGGAATGGAGTGTGACCAAGTGAGTCCCGTAGAGGCCTAACATTGGAAAGTGGATGTTCCGGAGGCAGCTCACAAACAATTTGATTCAGTAACTGCATACATAATATATTGAGTTCTTGCTATTAATATAAGCATGCATAAGCTAAACCATAGGCTTGTCAAAATAGCTCTAAAATTTGCCAACAATAAATGTTTCTCATAATACAGCCTAACTTGTATACAACTTCCCTTCCGTAAATATAGGGGTGAAGATTATTATTTATAGCAATATCCTCGCCACACCCCAACCATAAAATATACAATTTATTATACAAACTGTATGAGATGCTCAAGAAAAAGGTCAAAGTTAAGGACTTCCAACAAACGTAGAGCGTATACCTCAGCTTGCCGACCAGCATGAAGTCTAACACCAGTTGCATCATACATTACCTGTCAAAGAAAAGTAACCAATTAATGTAACCATTACTTTAGGAATATATAAACTTTTCTTAAAGCTAAGCTGAGAAAGAATCAGGACTTATGTCATAATTCAAAGAGTAATGTGGACATCTAAACACAGACATCCTACTTGTACCGCCCACATCACCACATAGGGTCACAATAGACTCTCCTATTAATTGATCATGAAGCAGATGATCTGACACCTGACTAGCTTAAGATTGGTAAACCAGTCACACAATTTGACCACTATACAATTAAACTGTCATTGTGAAATCAGGCAAATACAATCATAATATCTCAGTGAGAGACAAGAAATCCAGGTCACGCATCTCACTATTTGCAAACAGTCGGTAAAAATCTTAATGGAAAATGAAGTCTCATACAATGATATTGATCAAATAAACCAACACAAAAGAAGGGGTAACCATATATGAGTATAAATGTAATCAAACTTCATGTTGTTTGTTTATTGGCTATAATAGTTACAATATCTTCTGAATCTCTTAGTATGTTTTCTCATATAATTCTGCATATTTGTAAGATGAAAATTGGGTGTTATGAGTACGTACAACACATGCCAAAACCACTGCAATGGCAAATGACGATGAACCAGTGCCCTCTTGTAGACCTATGCATGCAGCAAGAGCTGTAACGGTTGAAGAATGTGATGATGGCATGCCACCTGAGCTAAGCATTCTTCTCGTGTCCCATTTCCTCTCTTTATACCTGCACGTCCAAGGTAACAAACTAAAGTTCCAAGAAAAATAATACTATGCAAACAACCACAGGCAAATTTTATGCACAAAAAGGAGTCGTCACATTATAAAACAATAAGACTTCTAAGTCTCGAAAGATAACGCTAGCCAACTCACTAGTCACGTAAAGATTGCCCATGTCATTTTAGGTGCGAAAACCAGCATATGTTCCATTTTTTATGTACCTAGGTGTCTGGTATCTACCTTTTTCCATAGTTCTTAACTCGTTCTATCTAATACACAGCAAGAACCCCACGGCAGTATCCTACGTTACAAACATTTTCCACTAGAAGGTCCTAGTCAATGATCCAGACATATCTATAAGTCGAAAGCAACATATATATCTACCAAGCGCAACTATTAGCCAGTCTCCAACATTGTCGAAATAAGAGCTAGGTGGCTGACCTGTATCCCACCCTTTCCAACTTGTTCTGTCTTAACTCTTAACCACAGGTCCACAACCATAAAACCAAGGATCTCCTAAAGTCCAAACCAAATTCCGAAACATGATCCTTGTTCACGAGGAAAGCATATCTCCAAACGAAAAGTAACACCTCTAAATTAATAGCCAGTTTCCAAACTTTACAAAATATACGTATATTACAACTTTTTTCCCATTGTTCAAGAAGTTACTGGGTGATCAACCTACTCAACAAACATCAAGATCACCGCTTTATCATTTCCATCAAGCGTTAGCACAACAAATTCACAGTGAAAACCATTCTTATCTATATTTCAAATGTCCAAAATGGTTTCCATCAAAATATCATAAATCACCAATCACACTATCCTCTTAAGTCAACTCATCCCTAAACGCACCTTAACATTTCAAAATTACCAAATTCACCCCCAAAAACCTAACAACACGCCCATTTAACTACCAACAACAGATCTCAATCATAAACACACAAAAAAAATCTATGCAGGTGCTGCAAACCTATGTTTCGCTAAAAAGTGCAAGGAAGTTGGTAAACAAGAAACTAAACTGAAAACATATTCGCAATTACTAATTGATCTTTTCGCTTTTACTTTCTACATAAGTTCGTCTATAACGGCGTCCATGTCTCATATCTATGGACTATGGTTTGGATCCTAGCATTTCAATTTTAAGCTATGTTTGGCAAAAGTGACAGCAGCAGTTTGTAAGATAACTGTTTATAATAATAAAGTGTAAAATGAAGTAAACCGCGTCACGTTTTAACAAAATCCAAAAGCTTAACACAAACAAGCATTATATTATAAACGCTCCTAAGTACAGCAATATCGTCAAAATAAGATCAAACATTTTCCTAAAACATTTCAGATTATCTAAAAAAGGAGCCCAATTTTGCTAATCATTCATAAAAAGCCCAAATCAATCAAATAAATATCACAAGTTCAACATTTCAAAATTACCAAATTGACCCCAAATCCTAAATTAAAAAAAAAAAAANGTATGAACGTAGACTTGATGACGCATCTGCTGACGTAATCACCTCCTCCATTGTAGTATCAATCAGATCTTCTTCTTCTTCTTCCAAAACCCTTAACACATCAATTCAATTTGGTTCTTAAAATGAAGTACGATTGAAATGATGTGACCGTTGCTGGAAAAAAGTTGTTGGCCGGTGACGGTGACCGGAGAAATGGTTCAAGGAGTATTATGGATGTGGTGAAACTAGTTTGGGCTTATATTTAGTAGTAGTGTAGTGTCCTTGGCTGATTTATGATGAATATTGGGCCAAATTTTATGAAATTAGCCCATTACTCAGGGTGGCATTCACGTAGGGGTGTAAAATGGGTTGACCCGACCCGAACCCGATAAGGCCTTATAGTGTCGGGTTGATTCGGGTCCAACTTAGCTACAAAAGAGAAAAAGAACTTACAAAAAACAAGTTGTATTTCTTGGTCTACCAATAAAAAACAAGATTGCATTACTATCAATTTGAAAAAAATAAACACATTAATATAGGAGAATCTCTTTATAAATGACAACCAATCACACTGCTGTGTATGAACTTACAAAAGAGAAAAAGAAGGTTTCCGTGGGTATTCGTCTAGGATAACACGATTGCAACCGGTTACATCAATAAATAAGACACACACAAAAAGAGACACACGGTTGCATCAATGGACACACCAGAACCACAAGTTTGCAATTTATTATTTGCCGATATACACCGTTGCTTTGCGCGAGTATTCATCTAGTAGTTAATTTATCTCTCCTTGTTTCAGCCTTTATATTTTTCATGTGTTTTAATCAAATAGTTATGCATATTATTAGGCACACATTTTATGCGCAAGAATCATCTTCTTCCTTTGAAAAAGGGTATTTAAGTATTGGTATGTCTACTGGGGCTTTTTAAAGTTTTCATTAACGTTGGAATATACAGTTTGTTTGGAAATGAGGGTTTTTTTTTNTTTTTTTTTTTTTTTAATAATAATTTTGTTCATACGATTTTATTGGAAACACTTATAAGAAAACTTTGTTTTACACTATATAGATACCGCTACTTTTACCAATATATATAAATAGTTGAACTTGGTATCAACACAACAACAACAATACCCAATATCGTCCGGATGAAGTATCAGCCTATGAGGAGGTGAAATGTTGATAGATCATACCCCTACTTTAGGGTAAACCCAAAAGTTCAACTTGGTATTGAAAACGTTATTTCATCCCCACATAATATCATGAACAAAATTAGGTTTGTTTCTAAATGTCGATCATTGCAACTTATAATCACAATATTTGGATATCAATTTTATATGTTTGATGTATTCCAATTCGAGTTTTTGATAAAGTTTTAGGTAAAATAAGATTAAGTTAGTCATATGAACAAGTTTACCATACTCTTTTATGAGTAATAATTTGGTTTTAGGCAGTTGCCTTATAAAGTTATAAATAAGCACATAAATATGAAAAACAGTTTGTAAAACATTATACGGTTATCATCAAAACTTAAAATTGCGGTACATTGAAATTTACACTACTCCAATTCGCGATAAGGTGTAGTTTTCGTTAGGAGACATCATCGGATGTGTATATTTTTGTCTATGAACATGACAAGTTTGTAAATCTTTATTTAACATAAAATCACGACCATCCCTTTATTTTTGTGTGATAGCTATACAGTCATATAGATACGAACAAAAACGAAGTTGGACACCGAAATGAAAACCGATCCTTGATTTACAATGGACATTTGTGGACTACAAGCTCTAAGGACCGTGTTGATGACAATGGGTCATTGTTGGAATTTACATTTGAGCTATAGTTACTGCAATTTTACTGACTTCTAGCTAACTTATGAGCACTTACAAGCAACCTTATGCATCCATAATATATCTATTACATCAATAAAGATGGATTAAAGTTTGTCATCTCCGGATTAAGATAGATTACAATTTATAACCAAAAAAAAAAGTGTTTTATATGTAACTCATAATAGGCTCAAAAAGGGTTCGTTGATGGCATGTAGCATGCTATTTTGTGGTGGACAAATCACAAACATGTTGACGAATATGCGTAGAATATGTTTTTAGTTGGTTCACAAATAAATATACAACGATTCAATTGGTCCACAAAAGATAGCAAGTCAATTCAAAGAAGATAATTGCATGATATCATCCACAATACCACATGTGTGTGAGGGTCCTATCTAACTTGGTCCGAAACTAGATAGAAAGTGTATGTGCGAATGTGTGGCCGTAAAGCTCAGATTTCATAGCTTTTGTGCTTTAGTTTGTGATGGATTGAAACGTTGAATTGATTATTTATAATAAGTTGACCCATTTATATGTTTAACAAGATAGAATGCTAAATTACTAATCAATATTTAATTTTGTGATTGTTTAAATTGCACAGAAAAACATGTATTAATCGTGTAGTTCTATTAGTTGTAGGTGTTATTACTTCTTATTTCTTAATGATCTTTTTTGTTGTTTTAAGAAATGAATAGTTAAATGGCTGTGTGAAACATGATAGAAAAAAGTAGAGTAATATTTATTTAACAAATTATCATTGGGGACGACTCCGTTTGGGGAAAAAAAAAGGTAAATTATAAAACTACTCTTTACTTTTATTTATTTACTATTTTTTACATAACAAACACTGGTTATCAAATATCTAACGATTTTTTTATAAAATAAATACTGATAAAAACGTCTCTAAAAGATACCGATATTTTTGACTTATGTATGCTTTTATAGAAAATGTTGACTTATTTATACACACAAATATTTTTTTGCAAAAAAATAAGAATTTCAAAACACACTCTTAAACTATATACTAATTACTTTAAAAATCCTCCCCCCACCTCCTTTATTATTAAGCAGCCATTCAGGGGCCTACCCTAAGGGTGGTGGGTCAGAAATTTTGGTCGTTCAGATCGTTTTTTTTTTTTTTTTTTTTAGTCACATTTCAAACGTCCCGAGTTGTGGTCGTTTACTATAAATGTGCCTGGTTTCTATTTTCGTAATACCCCCAGCACGATAGCTGCCATATTTGAGTTGGGGGTGTTACAAGTGTGATCTGGTATATCCAGTGGTAGTCATGTACTAGCCTAATCTAATTCATTCTTGGACAGACTTATTATCTTTGAAGAGTGCAACTCCAAGTGTATGCATTGTCACTGAACTGAGATTTAATCAAGTGATTTCGGATTTTGTTAATTTGTTTATATGTATATTGTCAATAGCGTGTACAAAGATAAACAATATATTAAACCTGGTATTAAATTGATCTTTGTCTCTTGGGTACGGTTAGGAGACCAAGTAGTAATGTGTGGCAAAATGTCGCTATGTTACAATGTTAAGGAGAAAAGAAGATATTAAATAGTAGACACCAAACTTTTAAAAAAATGGTGTCAACTTTTTTTTATATGTGACATAACAAAACAAGGAAATAATGCAGTGTCAAAGTTAAATTTTGACAACAATGTTAATAATACTTGCTCTATAAGAGCTTACTGTATTTCAAATGCACATTTGACATTAGTTTAAGGAAAATGTGCACAAATTGACTTTTTAGCCTCATTTGACATTAGTTTTTGATATCAATTATTATATTATCTATTTCTTTCAAAGTTCATTCTGTGAATGTCACGGGTCATAGAACTAAAATTGAATATATCGTTAATGGTCATGGTCAAATAAGTTACATATCATGTGGTATTGTGCTAAAAATACAGATCATAAAACTTTCATTATTTTTTTTTTATCATACATCATTCGTTTTTTTTTCTCTTTTTTTAATGCTTACTGTTTTAAACTATTGTTTGTTTTTAACGTCTATAAAACTATTCGGTTTTCTTTTTAAATTTATCTGATGTCTTTTATTACATTGTTTACCAAATTCATCTAAAAGATTCTTTACATACACATTATTCTTAATCAATCATTACTATAAGTGTTATTTGTCCGTTTGTAACACATTCTACATCCTGTTCATAGTTTTCAATTTAATCATGTGAATTTCACGGGTCATAAAATTTCACTAAATGTTTTTATATGTTCTTAGTTACATGTTAGGGATTTTTGCTTAGTTATCACATGCTACAGCCGTTTGCAATTACATTATGATCGGTTCACGTTCTATTTTGAACGCTACACAAAACACTCATCACAATATCACAAATCGTTAATTATCTGCCGCTAGGAATTCCGTTGCTATGCACGGGTACTCGCCTAGTATCATAAAAGTTTGATTGAATAATACACCGCCACAAAATTCAAGCCTTTTATTTCTCGTTTAAATAACATTTGATATCATATTTAAACAACAAAGTCTAATCTTCATTTTAATGAAAGTGAACTTCGGCAGGTCGGTTCCTCTGTTCATCAAACAAAACGCAAACTTGCACAAGAAGCGGAATCTTTTGAACGAATATCTGACAATCATAACTTTTGTATAACTTGATAAACTTACTATGTTACCAACTAACGGTACGTATGATATACGGGAGAAACCCTCATCCCATCTTTCAATAGTCTCACGTAACTCATGTGTTTAGTTTACACCAATATCTCAAACGGGTATCTGTCACACAATAACGAAGATACTTTATTAGGTTTCACAAACAAAATGCTTACAAAAATCATACTTTGTATCTTTTAATGTTTTACTACGGATGAATGAGGAGGATCTCATCCAAAAATACAAATATAAAATCACTCACCAAGCAACTCTTTATAAGAAGAAAGCATACAATTGTTGTTAATTAGGTGAAATTAAATTGGTGTGAATTCACTGGTTGTTATAGAACATGAACTTTGCATTATTTTAGTTAGTTATTTCAAAAGTGGATCATGAAAAATGAACTAGTCCATTTATAAAACTTGTAGCGTTTTGGTTTAAGTTTGACCACTTTCTAACAATATATCTATCTCTGCTATTGCTATTATATCTAGAATAAAAAAGTTGAAGATAAAATGCAACGTTACGATTTTGTACTATTGTAATACTTTTGAAACAAAAAACTNTATTTGAATGATATAGACAATAGACCTAATACAATAGTCAATATTAGTTTATGGAATAGTTTTTATAAACGTTTTACTTCTAGAATATAAACTATTTAGTTAAAAGAAATTATTGTTATAATAATATAAAGATATGAATTGCACTACATAATTTAGTTAGATGATGACGCATGAATATCAAATAATGTAGATATATGCAATATTTTTAGTGCAAAAAAGTAAAGTAATTAAACGATTTTAACTGAATATATCATAAAAGTTTGATTGAATAATACACCGCCACAAAATTCAAGCCATTTATTTCTCGTTTAAATAACATTTGATATCATATTTAAACAACAAAGTCTAATCTTCATTTTAATGAAAGTGAACTTCGGCAGATCGGTTCCTCTGTTCATCAAACAAAACGCAAACTTGCACAAGAAGCGGAATCTTTTGAATGAATATCTGACAATCATAACTTTTGTATAACTTGATAAACTTACTATGTTACCAACTAACGGTACGTATGATATACGGGAGAAACCCTCATCCCATCTTTCAATAGTCTCACGTAACTCATGTGTTTAGTTTACACCAATATCTCAAACGGGTATCTGTCACACAATAACGAAGATACTTTATTAGGTTTCACAAACAAAATGCTTACAAAAATCATACTTTGTATCTTTTAATGTTTTACTACAGATGAATGAGGAGGATCTCATCCAAAAATACAAATATAAAATCACTCGCCAAGCAACTCTTTATAAGAAGAAAGCATACAATTGTTGTTAATTAGGTGAAATTAAATTGGTGTGAATTCACTGGTTGTTATAGAACATGAACTTTGCATTATTTTAGTTAGTTATTTCAAAAGTGGATCATGAAAAATGAACTAGTCCATTTATAAAACTTGTAGCGTTTTGGTTTAAGTTTGACTACTTTCTAACAATATATCTATCTCTGCTATTGCTATTATATCTAGAATAAAAAAGCTGAAGATAAAATGCAACGTTACGATTTTGTACTATTGTAATACTTTTGAAACAAAAGACTAATGTAAAGTGTAAAGATTTTATATTATGCCCATGTACAAAATGCATAACATATATCCAACGGACCTTTGATGACCATCCAGAATAGGGACTAAGCATGTGCATGGCTTCCGACTGAACCATCGATATAAATTGTCAAACCTTGTGACCCAAAGCCAAATTTGAAAAAGTTAACGACTTTGTCAATAAAAAAAAATTGCTAACAACAAACGTTAAGAGCGCGACTAAAAGCATCTTCAATGATAGCATTAAAAGTACTTTTTCACAAATTTAATGAAAAAAAATACAAAATATTGTAAAAAAAGTTTTCTCCAATATTAGTATCAAACTTGACACTAATTTAACGTAATAAAAAGTAAACACCAAATACAGTGCAACATTATTTGTGGCAGTAAATAATATTCCTTTAATTTAAACTCAAGTATATTTGTTAAACCTTTGATATTTGACTAATATGAAAACTAGTTAACTTAACAACATACAAGGATGTTGATTGCTCGTGTTTAGTTCGCCAACGCGGGCTAGACCTAATATAGTTGAGTCGACATTATGAAGTGTATCAATTAGGTTCAGGATGATGGAAGTAAATGAAAGGAGGGACATGTTTGACCCGTAGGGCGTGCTGGTACACACTCTGCACCCTCCCCATCTCACAATTCATTTAGGCAATAACAATTTTTTACTGCCTTTAGCCATAGCTTTGTTTGTGTTACTAAAAGAAAATATGGGGGGCTACGGATATGAAAAAAAGAAGATATTATAGGATTTTTAAGAATGAAAGGCATAGAAAATAAGAGAATTGTGAGAGCTAAATCGCTAAGCTAGGGGTTTACCATGTGTTAAAACGAATGTGATGATCACCAATAAAATATGAGATACCTAAAGTTCGAATCATATTTGATGCAAACAACCTTATAATGGCCATGTCAAAGTTGAAAAAAAAAGAAAGAAAAAAGAAAGAAAAAGAAAAAGAAGAAAAAAAAGAGTGTGTTACCTGACTAAGCCCGTGTAATGGCTCAAACCTTTTAGGTTTCAGGCCTTTGGCGAAGACATGTCCTCGTCAAAGGGTTGGTGGAAAAACTAGAGGGAACGATTAGCCAAAATAACAAAAATTTTGGGAAAAATGAAATTGAGTCAACCTTTTAGTGAAGACTAGGAATGGCAATGGGGCAGGTTTGAGGCTGGGCACCATCCGAACCCCAAACCCGATAACAAAAATCATCCCTAAACCTGCTCTAATCCCAATTGGAGATCTTATCGGGTTGTCTTCTTTGGGTACGATGCTATACCAAAATAACATTTCCCCCCCATTTATTGTTGTTTTTACACTATAAACAATACTGCATCCATCACAAAATAAGTGCCAATTTGATTTTTTGAAGTTTTTTCTTTTTCAACTTTGTTAATTATTTTTTTTTGTGTTATATAATAATTGACGCAAAATATACGAATGGATTGGATTTTAAATTTATTTTTATTGGTAAAATTTTATCAAGTATCATATAATAAAAAAATATATATTCAAGATCAATGTTGGGATTTTTTCTTTTTAAAAGTCAAACCGAACACTTATTCTGGGATGGAGGAATTTTATACAATAACTTAAAAGATCGAGAGGCCATTATAAATAATTTAAGCATGAGCCTTATTAAGTTTTCAAAAACAATATTAAACATAAAAATGATAAGCAACTCGAGTCATAAATCAACTTCTTTAGAAAATTACGACACGAAACAACCTTCCATGATCACAATTTTCAATCTTACAAATATTGAAAATTAAAAAAGTTTATTTTATTAGGTAAATACCAACTTATTTTCTGAGTGGCTTATCGTTGATAGATATATTTGTATGTGTATGTATATATATATATGTTTCGGGGAGGGGCGGGACGGGGATGTTGAACTCCGTCCCCGCCCCAAACCCAATAAAAATCCTTGTTAAACCCCGTCGTAACCCTATAAGCATGCCTCACCTCGCCTAATTTTTTTTTTCAGTTTTGAGTTTCCCCATTGAGTTTGGGTCCAGTTTTTTTTGCCATCCTTATCGAGAACATGTCCTCGCCAAATGATTTAATAGAAAATCTACCCCACTTTCTTCCTAGTCAAAGTATTAAAGGATTTTTTTTTTCTTTTTTTCTTTTCGTCTCATTTTGTGGCTTTCGGCGAAGATATGGGTGTGTCATCACCAAAAGTGTGATTGCCCGTTCCATCTTTTGGTGTAGGTGACTAGAATTTAAAAGAAAAACTTCAGCAATCATATCTTTTTATTCAAGACAAAGACTTAGAAATAACAAGCATTTGATTTCAAAAAATACGCTTAAGCGGTTCTTCTTTCGCTAAACATAAGAGAATGTAGAGGACTTTAACCACAGAAGAAGCTCTATGAGCGATAGCTACAATAAACGCGTATTACATTTTGACATTGTTGATTTAAAATTCGATGTGTTGCTACTATTGTTTTTCCAATAATTGAAAATGTAAAAAAGAAAACCCTAGTATTAAAGCTTGGTAAAAGAAGAGGACAAAATTGTACTTGTGGTTCTCATCTCATTACGTGCAATCCTTTTGTTACATGCAACTTGACTCAAACAAAACCAAGTAACCAACAAATACAATATTTTCCTACACTTTTTTTTCTTAAAAAAAAAGTTCAAAGACGGTGATATGTGTTCTTTTCCTCACCTTAAATTTACTCGACAAACATTTAAACACCAAACCAAAATCACTCAAAACCACTAAAAATACAAATTGCTTATCACCACTCATTATCCAGCAAACCCTTCTTATATAATAACGTAACCATATTCATTAAATACCATCAAACCATCTTCCAAGCTATTTTTTTCATTCAATACCATCAAACCATCTTCCAAGCTATCTAGCTATTTTTTCTTTTTTGCATTCATTCTCACTGTTATTTGGGGTAATACCCTTGTTGATCAAGTTGTAGACATCACGGCTATACACGTGTCACCGCGGTCACATGCTCAATCACTCTTCAGTGGGTATTTAGCTATTGAATCCAACAACCCTTGTACGCACGGAGGTCGTGGGGCGTTGCCGTCTGAAGGCGGTAGTCCTTCTGACTTGTTGTCTCTTTCTGGCGGTGGTTTAAGGGTTGAATTTGTTAGTGTTTAGATTTAGTTTTAGTGTTTTAGTTTTGGTTATTTTTTATAAAAAGAAAAAGAAAGAAGGATGTTGAAGATTAAGAGGGTGCCTACTATTTTATCGAATTATCAGAAGGATGAGGTGGAGGAAAGTGGTAACAATGGGTGTGGCAGGAACTGCATGAGGGAATGTTGCCTACCAGGTACATAGTACTCTATTTGTTTGTTTTTATGGTATATGTCCCGATTTAATTTTTTACTGCTAAAAATAGATAGAGAAATTTGATCGAGTTTATCGTATTGCTTTCTGAAAAAAGTAAGAGAGAAAGAAGTAGTTTTTTTTTTTGAGAAGTAGTATATTAAGGATTTAGGGACCCATGAAACAGGACCAGGGACCATACAAAGGTACACTTTTGTGTGGGTTCCTGTGTACTTTTTTGTGGGTTCCTAAGTCTTTTTGGTGTGTTTAACCTGTACCCTGCTAGGGCACAAGTTAGAAAAACCTGTATATTAAAGCACGGAGTATAATAGTATAGACTCTAGGTGGGCGTTTCGGGTAAGGTTATTAACTTATGTGTTTTGATGAAGTAAATAAGCATAACCTATTGCTCCAATAAGCTCCGTCACAATTTAGTTGTCCATATTTCTATGTTGTGTGTACCAATTTATTTGTCCATTCTCATATTTTAACCCAAATAGACTTTAGTGACTTTAGTGGATAGAGGATGATATTTGATTAGTGAAAAGTGTTTCAACTCCGTGCAATTTAAAAGTGGACTTTAATTTGAGACGGAGGGTAGGAATAGATTATTCAAAGTGTGTTTGAGTACGTCCAATAAGTCCGTTCATTGTCACACATACTCAAAACAAGTACCACTTCTGAGTTGTTTGTACTTGACATGAATTGAACTCGAGACCTCTCATATTTTAGTGATGATAGTCACAAGTGCCTAAGTGGTTATTCTAGTGGAATGGTTTGTTTGACAATTAGAGATAACACAAACACTCTTTTTGACACCCCCGTAACCTAATAAGGTATTTGTATGTGTAGTAGTGTAGGCATAAGTTTTTCAGTTAAGTGACGAACATGACCTCAAAATTTTTATTTTTCATCACAAATTTTGGAAAAGCAACAGTATATAAATGAAACATTAAATAGGTTTAAGGAAGTGTTTTTACTGAATTGGATATAAATGAAACCAGACATGCAGGAGATTGCATAAAGTAGTTCTTAGGTACGAGTGAGAATAAATTTGTGTGTCTACAGTACATTATCTGTTTGTTATATGTGGATTATAAATTTTTTGTATAACGTTGGGGTTTTATTTGATGCAGGTTCAAAGCTACCTTTGTATGCTTTTCAAAGATTCAAAAACATTGAATCTGGTGACAAAAAGGAGCCTCCTTTTGCTTTCTTGGATTCCCTCCTCCTTGGAGAGGTAATAAGCGAATTCTATAGCTAATGTTTTAAATTGCTGGAATTTTGATACAAGCTAACATTGTTAAATTTTTCATACAGTGGGAGGATCGTGTTGAGAGAGGGCTTTTTCGCTATGATGTTACTGCTTGTGAAACTAAGGTAGAACATCAATTTCTTGGTATTCTGTTGATCGGGAAGTCTATATGTGTTGCATATTAGCTGTTACTTACCTAAGTATATATGTGATTGAACAGGTGATTCCAGGGGATTATGGGTTTGTTGCTCAACTAAACGAGGGTCGTCACCTCAAGAAGCGTCCCACTGAATTTCGTGTGGATAAAGTTCTTCAGCCGTTTGATGGGAGCAAGTTCAACTTCACGAAAGTTGGACAGGAAGAGATCCTCTTCCAGTTTGAATCAAGTGATGATGGTGAAGTCAAGTTCTATCCAAGCGCTCCTATTGACGCAAAAAGGTCCCCTAGCGTTGTTGCCATCAATGTAAGTTACCTTGATGTTTATTCTCAAGTTTTGAGTATGGCCAACCTGTTGATTAAGTATTTTAATAAATATTTTGTTGTTTATATCAACAGGTCAGTCCAATTGAATATGGACACGTGCTTCTGATTCCTCGGATTCTTGAGTGTTTGCCTCAAAGGATTGACAACGAGAGCTTCTTGCTTGCACTGTACATGGCAGCAGAAGCTGGGAATCCATACTTCCGTTTGGGTTACAATAGTCTTGGCGCTTTTGCTACTATCAATCACCTTCACTTCCAGGTACATATCTATCTTGATCTCATACTGTTACTCTCTTCTAATTTTGAATATGGCGTTATTACTTATTAGAACACGTAGTATGCTAGCCTTCAGTGTTAAGGTGGTTTGAAATGTGTTTCCGAAGTGATTATTGCAACTTTAAGAATCAGATAATTAGTTGATCAAACATAAGATATATTTTTGGCTTTGTATTTTAATCTCAAGGATCAGATAATGTGATGAAATGTAGCTAATTTCGATTATTTTTATGCCATTTAACATTTCAGGCTTACTATCTTGCTGTACCCTTCCCGATTGAGAAAGCTCCTACTAGAAAGATCACTGACTTCAATGGCGGAGTCGTAATTTCTGAGATCCGTAACTACCCGGTTAGAGGGCTTGTCTTTGAGGGTGGATATTCACTTGAAGATTTGTCGAATGCTGTCTCTGATTCATGCATGTGCCTCCAAGACAACAATATACCTTACAATGTCCTTATCTCAGATTCTGGAAGACGCGTCTTTCTCCTCCCGCAGGTAGATTTGCAGAGCATTTACTAGTTTTCTCTTCACCATTTTATATTTTTCGCTGGTTTCTAATATGACAAATGGGTAAAAATTATATAAAAAAACAAATAAGGAAGCATATCAAATTAAGGGAACTTTGTTTTTGTAAGGGTTGATGCTGATTATATTTTAAAATCTACACAAATGGTTTTTACCAACCCTACCAAACCCGTTTTGGACGTTACCAAAACCTTTCCTATTGACCGAGCCAATATTGACCCGTCATTCAACTTACTGAGCCACCCATGTTGACACTTCTAGCTGTTGTAATCATATTGAAAACATTAATTAAATGTTCAAAACTATAATTAAATGGACAAAAGTGGGTTGGGTCAACCCGATGTGGTCTGACATTTTACCCAAATTACAACAGTTCTTGCTTCAGGGTCATCTTACATTTTACGTGTTAATTGAATGGAAAAACAGTGTTATGCTGAGAAACAGGCTCTTGGAGAAGTGAGTGCCGAGCTTCTAGACACTCAAGTGAATCCAGCTGTTTGGGAGATAAGTGGACACATGGTGTTGAAACGTAAAGAAGACTTTGATGGTGCAACCGAGGCAAATGCATGGAGACTTCTTGCAGAGGTTTCACTCTCCGAGGAAAGGTTTCAAGAAGTGACAGCCATTATCTTTGAAGCCATATCATGTGTGGTTACTGAAACAACAAGCTTGCCTGATGAGGATGAACAAGATGATGTTGAAGACGTTGATGCCCTTAACAATGGGTCCCACCAAGCAGCCATTGTGGCTGGGAAGCATGAATGCCTAGTGCAACACTAGGCGTATTTTCGTAATCTGGACTAGTACCTAGTGTCGTAAAGTTTATGTTATTCGTTAAATAACACATATATGGGCTTGTTTACGACGTTGAGTCAGGTTTATTTGTGGACTTGGAGGTATGTTCTGTATAAAATATTTGAATTGTGTTAAAGATTTTTTATGTCTGCTCATTTTCTTACTTTTTATGACTCGTGAGCTCTTTTCTTTACGAAAACAAATGCCATTGGGGGTATGTGGTGCTTTTAAGTTACATTGAATGCTTAAAAGAATAAGAGCATAAGCTTGTTTTTTTTTAAACGTACATGTAAACATCATTGTTGTATATGTTTTTTTTGAAAACCTCTTCTAGGGTGCTAAAAACCTCCCATGCGGTGTTTTAGTTTGTAACTTCGTATCAGAAGGTGTACGGCTGTGCCCTTTTCAAATCCGGGACTAGCGGAATACCTCTGGATTCTGAATAAGAAACTTGATGGAATGCATTTGTTAGAGTGTTAAGCTAGCCAATACCTATGGATTCCAACTAAGAACCATATCCTCTTAAATGGTACATCAGGCCGGGGAGGTCACTAAAATTCGTCCATTGAATTATATTTTGCCGTTCGCTCTTAAACGTCACTATGCCACCAAGGGTGCGTTTAGTACACGTTAACCGGACTGAAGGAATACTTTCATTCAAAATATGGTTGTTTATTCAAAGAAATTAAATAGCAGGTATAAGAGAGTTGGGTGTGGTGAAGAGGAGGAGCTATTCGTTTGGGGCCCGCACTTGCCACATCACCCCAACACCTCTTCACAACTAACCCCTCCTCACCAACAACAAACCTCAACTTCTTCATTTGGGCCCCACCACTTACAACTTTATTTTTTTTTTCATTTCATTAAATAAAATAAATGCATTTAACTAATTAATAAAAATAATAAAACACACTAATTTTATTTCATTCAAATTAAAACGTTACAATACGATACGAAAAAAAAAAAGATACGAAAATAAAAACATACGATACGAGAATAAAAAAAACACATAATACTAATAAGAAAATTAAACATTTTATTCGTCGTCGTCGTCGTTGTCACGAGAGAGATTATCGTATTTCTTTGTTATCAATGTTTGTCTTTGGCGAATGATCCTTGCTCTTTTCGGGTCGGATCTAACATGAGCAACTGCATTTCCTGCATCTCCAACACCTTTTCCTGTGCCTCCAACATCTTCTGTTCTTTCTCCAACATTTTTTGCTCTTTCTCCAACGCCTTTTGTTCTCTCGCCTTCTTCACCTCCAACATAGCGATTTGAGCGTCTTTCGTATGCATAAACTTTTCGGATAGTTGTCCCGAAAAAGTACTCGTTTGACTCCCACCGGAGCTCGCCGCGCTCGATGTTTCCGACTTTTGTTTCTTTCCAGGTCGTCTAGTGGTTCTTTCGGGACGAGGTCGCTTTTCTGGCCCGAATATGTCATCAAGACATGTAATGTCTAAGGGCTCTTCAGCGTCCCATTTCGGGTAATGCTTCAAAACATCCCAAACGTGTTCATAGTTGAAACCCCTCGTACCAAAGCGTTCTTCAAAGCTCTTTTTTGCATTATCGATTTGATCACGATCATTTTCACCACTGCGACGGCCAATATGCTTATAAATAGCGTTAAATTTTTGGCAGTCGCCATTTAGCCTCGACCATTTACCGGTTAGCATATTTTTAGTACGATGCTCACCAACAGTTCGCTCGTTGAATGCTTCATGAATTTCGTTCCAAAAGAACTCGTCACTTTTGCTATTTCTCATTTCTTCGTCTTGGGACGTTTCTATCCAAGCTTCCGCAAGAAGCTTTTCTTCTTCCTTG
>LBNU01002981.1:40088-57591 GCA_014162995.1 Artemisia annua
TGGGCCCAAAACCGAATAACTGTGAAGTAACTTATGTCCGTGATTTATTAAATAATGAAGGTGATGACTGGAACCATGAGTTACTAATGGCATTGTTCCCAAGAAGTATTTCCAACAAGATCACAACTTGCTTTGTAAACCAATCGACGCCTGATACTCTTTATTGGCATAGCGGCTCTGGTGGTCAATTTTCATGTAAGTCTGCGTATTACATAGCACTTGAAACATCCGAAGGCATAATGGAAAATATATCTGAAGAAACTAATACCTTGTTGCGAGCTATATGGAAAGCGAAGGTGCCTATCAAAGTCAAATTATTTTTATGGCGTGTTTGGAAAAATTATGTTCCTACCATTGATAACTTGCAAGCACGAGGGCTAAACTTAGCATCAGGTTCTTGTACATATTGTGACCATGTAGGGGAAGATGTCATACATGTCTTGTTCAAGTGCCCACAAGCAAAACAAGTCTGGGATCGTTGCAGCTTTGGTAGATTCTATGACACTGCTGGGGCTGTTATGTTAGATGATTTTTGCCACCTGATTTTGAATAAGTTTTCTATGGGATGGGAGAACTATTTGATGATATTATGGGGTCTGTGGACGAGAAGAAATAGACAATTCCATGGTCAAATAAGTGAAAGGGACGCGAGTGTGGAAGTTTTAGCAAGAACACTGCTTGTTGATTACCACAAAGCTAATGAGCGAGAACCTGGTACATCACATGAAGCCTCAGTTAAGTGGGTTAAACCACAGGGTGATTGCATTAAAATTAATTGTGATGCATCCTGGCTAAAAGAGTCTGGTAAAGCTGGATTAGGTTTTGTAGCTCGCAACGATTATGGGGATGTGCTTCTATCAGGTGCTCGGGCTGAATGTTATGCAAGCTCCCCATTGGAGGCGGAAGCTAAAGCTATCTTGTGGGCGATAAACCATGCAAACAACAAAGGCTATTCCAAGGTAATTTTTGAATCAGACTCCATGTGTTTAGTTAATGCGCTTCAGAAAGGGACTACCCTTCTACAAGTTGCGAGTATATTTGAGCAGATCACATGTAATTCATTAGCTTTTAGGCTATGTACTTGGTCTTTTGTTAAAAGAGATGGAAACAAGGTTGCTCATAGCATAGCTAATTGGGCCTTGGGATGTAATGGCGAGATAATTTTAGAAGATAGTGTGCCAGAATGTTCATGTAAATTTGTAACCGAGGATGTACTCTCTTCCAATATATAATCATAGTCTTTCTTTTCGATAAAAAAAAAAACAATACAATACCATTCAGATTGATATCTTAAATCATTTTTGTTATTATTCTACTCTGTCATCAAATCTTTACTGATAGTGATTTCAACTAGCAAATCAACTGCACCTTAAAATAATATAGATATCATTTCTATTTTCAATAACTTCTTATCATATAATCATGCAACTGAGCATCTATAATTGGACTTTCTTTAGTCAAAACAAAGATCATATACAAATCTAGAACAAGTAGCATGAACCCTTTTCATAACTTTGACAATTCAAAGTCAAACCAAATTTAGCAGAGTCAACTTAGGTACCAAGTCAGACTTCCATTCCTCATATCCACTTTCTCATGTTCACACCTCACACACTATAAATCCACCTTTAGAATCCACTGACCATATCACACAAACCACAATGAAAACTTTCTTAACCCTCTTCATATCTGGACTACTTTTCGCTAGTATCACAACTGCCCAGAACTGCGGCTGCAGCCCAGACTTGTGCTGCAGCCGGTTCGGTTTTTGTGGTAGCGACGAGGCATACTGTGGCACTGGGTGCCAACAAGGGCCATGTTTCTCACCTCCACCTACTAATGATGTATCGGTTGAAAGTATCGTGACAGATGCATTCTTTAATGGGATCAAGGATCAATCGGATGCGAGTTGTGAAGGGAGAGAGTTTTATACACGTGCCGCGTTTCTTGAAGCTCTTGGTAACTATCAACAATTTGGTAGAGTTGGTTCGGAAGATGATTCCAAACGGGAGATTGCTGCTTTCTTTGCACATGTAACTCATGAAACTGGACGTAAGTACTTTCTATATATATTAGCAAATTAGAATTTCTTATTTAAGCAAAATACAACTATAAGACAAATTTCATATTAGTATATATACTTTAAGGCTAAAGATCAGTCCAATTTTGTAAGGTTGCAGCCATTATAGTTGATAAGTATTAAGTACAGATTGATAATCAGGGCCGTAGTTGAGCTAACGGAGGCAGTGTGTAAAAGCTTACGTGATAACTCAACATGACTGTAATCTAAGTTTATGGCTACATTGATAACCTAAGTATGATACATTACTAAGCTCCTTATTTTACAGAAACTATACTATACATTTTGTTATATATTATATATATTGCCTTATTAGAAGTTTAGTTTCATGTACAATCGCAATCTCATTTTGAATTATAACCTGCCTTTACTGATCATGAAACCAAATTGCAGAAACACATGCGTATTGTTATCATATACCTTAAAATCGCTACATTATTTTCTTATCTTATCTCAGATTCTCTACTAGAATATCTTCCACCAGTTGAACAAATTTTGAAATTGCTATGTTACCAGAATTGTCTCAGTTTGACAATGTTATGACAACTGGCTAACCATAGCTGACTTGATTAGTGATAACCTGGTTGCATTGATCCATTCTGAATTAACTACTGATAGTAATATTAAAGTTTATGAATAATGGATATAAAATGATTAATCAGCTAAATTAATTTTTTTCCTTGAGCAGATTTTTGCTACATTGAGGAAATAAACGGTCCTTCAAGGGACTATTGTGATGAAAACAATACACAATATCCATGTAATCCTAACAAAGGTTACTATGGGAGAGGTCCAATCCAACTATCATGGAATTTCAACTACGGTCCAGCTGGGAGCAGCATCGGATTTGACGGACTAAACAATCCTGAAACTGTAGCCACCGATCCAATCATCTCCTTTCGAACAGCATTATGGTTTTGGATGAATAATGTCCACTCAGTCATACTTTCTGGCCAAGGGTTTGGAGCAACTATCCGAGCTATCAATGGAATGGAATGCGACGGTGGAAATCCTGATACTGTGACTTCTCGTGTCCGTTACTACAATCAATACTGTAGCCAGCTTGGGGTTGCACCTGGAGATAACTTACGATGTTAGACTAGTTTCTCTACTGGGAACTTGTTTTTGGGGCGTAAGATTAACATTGAAGATCCAACTTTGTGTATTTAATTTGATACTTGGCATTTGTATTATTAATTATTCTGTTCGATCTGTTAACTTAAAAACAACCCAGATGGGTTTCGGTTTGTATTAGAATCTAACTTCCTTTTCATGCCGGGACTAGCGACTCCAACTAAAACCACATCACCATTTCACCCTAACAGCTACGGATGCTAAAAACTTTAAAGAGGGATGTTAAAAAAACTTAAAAACGGCCTACATAGGGTTTCGATTTGAATGTAACACTCTTCCCGGGACAAACCACTCAAACTAAAACAATATCATCATTTTCAAATAGTTATGTGTTGCTTTCTAAATAACAGAAGTATAGAAACGATTTATGATTTACTGAATTGTGTTGATTTGGAATGAATTGTTTTACAGAAACCTAACCTATTTATACTACGTGAATCGGTGCTTTATAAAAGACACAACGATTCATCAAACGTTATAATACTTCTAACCGTTGTAACCTATCTTCTAACGGTTTATACCATTTCTAATAAACCCAGCCCAATACAATGGGTCGGTTTATACCCAAACTTACAAAATACAGAATATAAAATACACTAAAGTACCCTAATCTTTTCTACTATAACATTATGGTCCAACATTCACCCCCTAATGTTATAGACTGCAATCGAGTCTTCTTTACTTGTCTTTACAGCAATGTTGGTTCAGTGTCAGTCTCATAGATGAGATGCGACTCTTCTTGCTTGTTGTATTTCCATTTCGTGCATTCTTTCGCAAAGTGTCCATGCTTGCCACATTCATAACATCTGAGCTTGCTTTTGTCTTTAGTTCCTTGACTCGTACTTGCTTTGTGTGCATTCGAATTATTCTTCCATTTCATGCTTTCCTTGCCTTCTTTGTTGAAATCTTTACCTCGCCATTTACCATAAGTTTTGTTGTTTGAACTTGCCATGAGAAGCTTGTCTTGATCATTTGCCTCTAGTGTGTCTTGACTCTTGATTCGTTCTTCATAGGCTGTTAACCTTCCAATGGCTTCTTCAAATGACATTTCATCTAGGTCTTGATATTGTTCTATAGTTGCCACGATCGGTAAAAATTTCTTTGGAACAGAGTTAAGTAGTTTCCTTACTAGCACCTTATCTTCCAAAGTTTCACCAAGTCCTCTAAACTTGGCCTTTATACTACTTAACTTTCCTCCATAGTCACTTACTTTTTCGTTTGGTTTTATCCTTAGCGTCTCTAGTTCACTTCTCAAGGTTTGTAGTCGTGCCTTTTGAACAAGATCGGCTCCCAAATGCTTGACTTTGATTGAGTCCCATACTTCCTTTGCAGTCGAGTATTGTGCAACTTGCATTAAAACATCTTCTGGCAATGATTGGAAGATTATTGCCTTTGATGTGTTTTCTTTCTTCTCATTTGTTGCTATTCCGTCTTTCGCAACTATCGTTTCCCATATGCCATATGCCTTCAATATTGTCTCCATCATCAATGCCCATGTCGTGTAGTTTGTTTCGGTTAATTTTGGACATTGTAGTGAAACATTTCCTAGTTCTCGAACAGATGTGTTGTTCGATGTTTTATCATTCTTGTCTCCTTCTACCATGCTTGCTTGCTTGCTTATAATCAGAACCGAGATGGTTTCTGATTTTCTTGCTCTTGTGTTTGATCAAAAGATCAAATCCCTTACTTGCTACTGGCCAATTTATTAACCAGGTTTTCTTGCTATTTGAACCTAAAAAAGGCTCGAAACTTGCTATGAACCACAGGGGTTCGGGTTATCTTGCTATGAACCACAAAGGGTTCGGGTTATCTTGCTATGAATCATTAGGATTCGGCTTGACTTGCTATGAACCACAAAGGGTTCGGTTTATCTTGCTATGAACCACAAAGGGTTCGGTTTTGACTTGCTAAGAATCACTAGGATTCGGTTTAACTTGCTATTTTGTATTTGTAATCTAAAGTGAAAAGATTTTCTTTAGATAAAAATACAAAACTTGATTTTTGTTACTTTCTTTAATTAATTTTATTTGAAAAAAAGAAAAAAAAGTACACCACCCCACTCTTAAATATAAATTATAAAAACTAAAAAATAAAACTTATATATAAAAGGGTATGAAAAAGGTTTTGATATAAAACTTACGGGGCGTGCTTTTTTGCTTATTCCCCTTTTCGGTTCCTCTTTCTGAGTTGAGTGCTCAGATTAGGGTTCTTCCCTTTCAATCGATTGCTGATATTAGAGGTGGCAATTTGTGTCCAAACTCAAAAAAATGGGCTAAATGGGCAAATTTTTAAAAGATTTGGGTGCATTTGGTCCCCCTCTTTTTTTTGAAATGGTCATATATTGCCCATCTAGAAGTTAAATGGGTATAATGGGCACGTGTTTTTCTCTCAATTGGAGAACATTAAATTGTTTTTAATATATTTAGCTACTTAAATATAAATGAGGTGTTAAGTTTGAGGAATTTTTGTTGTTGTTTTAGGTCTTTTTTAAAGCGATTCGTATAACATGCGCCCGTTTGGCCCGTGCCCGTTTAGCCCGTACCCGTTTAGCCCATAGCCCGTAGCCCGTGCCCGCCCGGCCCGCCCATTTTGCCACCTCTAGCTGATATGATAAGAAAAAAAATGGTTCCTCCGTTTTTACTTCTCTAGTCGATGTTGTCTTCTCCTAATCAGACTTTGATTATTCTTCAATCGAATGAACAGGTATTCTTCTTCCTTCTTTCTTGCGGTTGATTCCTTTTGGTTCGGTAAATACATAGACAGAAAACGTTTTTTCTTCTATCTTGCTTTTGATTGATTACAGTTGAATCAAATCTGTTTTTTTTGTTCTTCCCTGGATCGATTAGCCTTGGGCTCTGATGCCAATTGTTGCTTTCTAAATAACAGAAGTATAGAAACGATTTATGATTTACTGAATTGTGTTGATTTGGAATGAATTGTTTTACAGAAACCTAACCTATTTATACTACGTGAATCGGTGCTTTATAAAAGACACAACGATTCATCAAACGTTATAATACTTCTAACCGTTGTAACCTATCTTCTAACGGTTTATACCATTTCTAATAAACCCAGCCCAATACAATGGGTCGGTTTATACCCAAACTTACAAAATACAGAATATAAAATACACTAAAGTACCCTAATCTTTTCTACTATAACATTATGGTCCAACATTATGTTGTATCAGAATTACAATCACAAAGATGAAAAACATTTATTTTAGTGTAATGTGATGTGATTTTTCTGCAGTAAACAGGTTTATATATCACTTTTCGAGTATGCTTCAATAAACTTGTTCATACTCCCTTCAGATGTATGTCATTAGTTTGGAAGTTAAGATCTTGCATCAAAGATGTATCATTTATTGCAAGATTATATGTAACTTAGTAACTATATGTCCGACATTGTTATGAGATTAGAACTTTGAGTCATTTATGAGTCTAAAGAAATTGCTAACTAACAACTTCCATTAAGGTATTTGTTGGAATCATTAATCCCGTCTTTAGAATGGTTGTTATTAACTCATCTCTTCCATCATAGTTTTTAGAGGGAGTCCAGAGGTATTTGGGTATATATTTGAGAAGGGCGTTACATGACTACGACAAACTATAATCTCTGCTTGGGTAAAGCGACGATGTACCCTTAATACGGGTGTGAAATCACTAACCCATCTTTTGTATGGGTGTTACAAACAAAATTACCTGATGGGTGGTTTTTAACTGTTTGGGTAAAGTGATGAGATACCTTTTGATTGTGTCAAACCCATTCGAAAGTCTAACTAATGTCATTTAATCATAGTTTTTAGCTCGAATCCAAAGATATTTGGCTAGTACATCTTTAGGAAGCGCAAAACGTTCTACGACAAACTAAAATCCGTGTTAGGGTAAATTCACAATGTACCCTTTACAAGGGTGTGAAACACACATACATACTCCAGTCTTCTTAACATAATTTTAGAAGATGACAATCTAAATCGCGCGCAGGCCCAGTTTTTGGCAGGGCGGTTTGGGTTGGCTCACAGGGCCTCAAAATATTTGAGGGGCACCGGTTTTATTGAAAGCCCAATTAATAGTATAGCTTATATGAAGCCTTATTAGAAGCCCATCACGATATCTGAGATCCAAAATTAAGTTTAGTTAGAGGAAAACACCCATGTTTTCCACAAAATATTTTATGCAAAACAAAGAAGACATAAATCAGTGTTCAAATCGCTTTATTTCCAAAAATTTCTCCACAAAAATCCCCTATATTCCTAACTTAACAAGGAAGATTTGTCATTTCCTTGTTTCCCTTTCTAACCCAAAACAGGTTTGGTTGATGTTTTCCCCGGTTGCACCATCAAAATCTTTTTTACATTTCAACACCATATGTCCACTGATTTTCCAAACTGCTGGATTCACTTGAGCTTCTAGAAGTTCAGCACTCACTTCTCGATCCAAGAGCCGTGTATTACTGTTTTTTTTCACTCAATACACATGTAAAGATGTTTGGATGATTCTGAAGCAAGAGCAATGTAAAATTTCATTTAACTTAATATAAATTACATACATTTCCCTCTACCATTCAAAGCGACAAACTCCAAACTTAAGCATCAACCCTTTCGTATTCGGTAATTTTCTTTTCAATATCTTTTTCCTTTCATTTCCGTATTGTAAATAAGATTTTTGGTCATTTTTATTCAGCGTATGTTTAAACACAGTATTGAGCTATAGTTTAAGGTTTAGAGGTCTTCAAATGGTTGTGTTGTATCAGAATTACAATCATAAAGATGACAATCATTATATGTATGTCATATTGTCATTGGTTTGGAAGTTACGATCTTGCATCAAAGATGCATATCATTTGTTACAAGATTATATGTAACAATATGTCCCACATTGGCCTCAGATAAAGAAACTTGAGCTTCTTATAATTCCAAAGTAGTGGCTAACAAATATTTTCCATAGTGGAGTTTTAAAGTTTTTAGCATCCCTGTTATGGGTAAAATGATGATGTGGTTTTAGTTTGAGTCGCTTGTCAGCTATGGGAGTTGCTAGACACGGTTATTCAATCTGTTTACAGCACAAGATTCATCTGTTTAGATGCATGGCAACTACAATTCACCCGTTTTTTTTTACTTTTATACCCTTTTTCTAATGGGTTGAATGGGTAAAAATCAAAATAGTTAGTGTACATAAAACTGGTCAAATGTGTCAAGGTTATATATGTTGTGGTTAAAAAAAGCTGAATGCAGGATCGTAATGGGTCAAAAGCGGATCTTTGGTTAGGTTGGGTTGACTTGCAGATGAATATATAATCTATAGATGATTTAAAACTATTATTATAATATCTAAATTTAGTTTTGAAAATGCAATTTAAGGGGTTGTGTGCATTTACATACACCTTGATCAACTTTTAACCCCTTCTCCATTTTTAGCGAGATTAAGTAATTTACTCATTTGACCCATTAGAGGACTAAAAGACTACATGTGGACCTCATTGCAAAACATCAGTCAGAATAAGAACGATCATCAATAAGAACACACCTAAGCAAGCTAACAGATATCTCTCTTAATTCTCAAAGCAATATAACGCAAAAGCTTCATAACAGCACCTGATTATTTCATAGTTGAATGCAGCATATGAATCATGTGGTAACAAAAACTGTCCACAGAAGCCTAAATAAGGATCTCAAGTCTTGGAAAAATGAATTCTTTTCTGCCAATGAAATTCATTTGAGGCAAATAGAGAATGACATCAATTTCTTGGCTTCTTTAAAAAAACATACACCTCACCAAAACCCTTGTGGATCTTTATCCTTTTTCGTTCCAATCCCAATCATAAGCTAGTTTTAAAGCAACTCAACATCAGTACAACATTATGCGAACATTAACATTAACATTATAACTAAAGTAAAAGTTAAAACACATAAAGCAACATGTTGAAACTCTAATTTTGCATTAAGTACCACCGATATCATATAACATAAACTAAGAACATGGCTAAACCACCGATAATCCATAAACATCAAACCCAACATCATAATTAAATTAAAAACATGCAGTAAACATCAAACAAACAATTGGACAATCCGTTGCATAATGCCATCTTTAGTAACAATCCCTACCCAAATGTTCTGTCTCACCACATAGAGAACAAACAACGATATGCCCTCTCAGACCACAATAATAACAAACACGGCCACCACCACCGCCACCCCAAGCCTCATTACAGTGCCTGGCCATATGACCTTCATAACCACACTTATAACAAGCAACACCACTACTGCCACTAGACCTAGGACACTCTGTTTCATAATGCCCAACTTGACGACACCAAAAACAATTAACATCAGGACAGTCCTTAGCCATATGCCCAGTCTTACCACATACAGAACAACCCTCGCTACACTCATACGCAATATGCCCACTCTCACCACAGTAATAACATACACATCCACCACCACCAACCCCAATCTGATTACAGTACCTAGGGATATGCTCAACTTGACCACACTTATAACAACCTCCATTACGACCGCGACCCTTTCTACCTCCATGACCATCACCATCATCAGTGCAGTCCTTAGCCAAATGCCCACTCACACCACACTTAAAACAACTACAATCCTTAGCTATATGCCCACTCTCACCACAGAAATAACAACATACATTGTCACTATCACTAATACATGATTTAAGTTCCATTACCCGTTCCTTTTCTTCAAAGTCTTGTATCTCATTATGTAGTTTTGCTATAGAGTCTTGGTGGCGTTTAATAAGGTCTTTATGGCTTTGCATTGCTTTCAAAACTATTTTATTAACTTCTGATATAGGAATATCAAAATTTTTAGCTGCTTCTCCAATTCCCTTGTACATAACAGTTTGGATAATTCTACCCTCCCTAATAGCCTTAAAAATATTTCTACCCATTATTACATAAACCCTAAACTCACACACTTCTTGAAGGTATTATTGTTTGTAAAATGACATGCCCAGGTGAAGTTTTTACATTTTTTTCTGTCTCTTTCTAGGAATCATCCTTTTCTCTCTTATGTCAACTTCAGCCCTTTACCTTTTTAACTTTTTGTCTTTCAGTCCTTAACCTTTTAATCAACTTACATATAGTTATGGTACGGAAAGAGCATCTTTTCACGAAAGCAATTTAGTTTTGAAAACCATTTCTCACTAATTTGAGGTTTTTTTTTTTTTTTTTTTTTTTTTTTTTTTTTTTTTTTTTTTTTTTTTTTTTTTTTTTTTTTTTTTTTTTTTTTTTTTTTTTTTTTCGGCAATTGTGGCTACATGGCTTCTAGCCCAGAAGGCGTAGCGAGCCCACACAACCAGGTTGGGTCCAGCCCAGAAGGCAATGACACCCTCACCTTTACACACGCGGGAGGAAACCCCTACCGCCCTAGACAAGACTCGAACTTGAAACCTTGCCTAGGAGGGTATAACCTCCATACCATTAGACCAGAGGGCCATTGGTATTTGAGGTTTTTTATTGGGTTGTGAGAAAGTAAGTCTCTTTGCTGTCACAAATGAAAAGCTGACACACATGATTAGCCGATTAAACATACATTTAGGCATACCAATTAGGCATGTTAAATAATGTTCAATTTACAAATGAGCATCGGTCAGCATCTGTAACTGTTGACCATAAAAATACATAAACCAAAATAACCATTGTTATGTACGAAAAAGATGATTAACCGCATGCTTTAAGCAAGCCATACACAACCCTTATATCATTGTTATCACGTTAGACCATTTCGAATGCTAGGTTGAAAAAAGTTTGAAAATTTATGTAGAAGGTAAACAGCATTAATTGTAGCAAAAGGCTGAAAATATGTTGAGGGCAAAATAAGTGATTGAAGTATTTAGTTGTGTAAGTGAAGTAAAAATTTTAAAAGGTTAAAAATGACTGTTTACATTGGAGATTATGAGTTAAAAGTTGAGTTAAGTACGTAAATAATGAAGTTTATTATTTGAATGGGTTGAAGATGGATCAAATGCTCTAATATCATAACGTCAAATGTTTGTACTGACGGATCCAGAAATTTTGAGAGGGTGTTGCACAAATTTTTTTTATAACCATAAGTATTAAAGTTGCCCGATAAAGAAGTAATTAGGTATAATTGGGTGTTGCACGAGCCCCAAAAAGACATATTTTATACAAAATTTACACTTCGTGACCTAAAATTGGGTGTGGCCCGTGCCACACCCGGCTCCCATGTGGGTCCGTCCATGGTACTATTCAATAGATGGTGCCAACACCAATACGATTTTTTCAAACTTCTTCAAGCTTTGTATGATATGATATAGAATAATGTTACATTTGTTGCACTCGGCTGATTCTCTCTATCAAAAACTAATAATGTGACCTAAAAATAATCAAATAATTGTCGTTTGAAGTGAATGTGAGGGCTGGGCGATACAAAATGGTTAAACCTAAATGTGTTATATTTACCCACAAGTTTTTGATAGGGTAAAAGAAGCTTTGGGTCAAGCTTGGAATTTCACACCTCCATCTACTCTACACAGGGAGGATTTTTTGTCTTCTAGTCAATTGGAAGTTCTAACACCCCCACCACTAACTCACTCACAGTTAGAGCATTTAGTCCGGTGACTTTGACCGGCTCAAGCCAGTTTGCCACCTCAGTGGCTTGAGTCAAATACCCTTTCTCTCGTGGCTTGAGCCAGTTTCACTTTTGGGATCATAATACCCGATTAAAACACAACATTCACAAACAAACCTCATTTTAAATACGTTAAAAAAAATCAAAATATCCGCACAAATACGCTAGTTTTCTGGCGCAACAACTCACTCAAAGGGAGAAGAGAGAGAGAGGGGGTGGGGGGTGGGGGGTACAGTGGCGCCAAAACCCATTCCACCTAGGACTGGCGCATGCAAAATGTAACGGTACCCAATGCTCTTATATTGGTCCTTCCTTTCCCCAAGTTTTGTTGATGCCCAAACAGTAGATCAACTCCCTAATCCCAAAACAAAGTTAATTTGTTGCACCATGGAAATTGGGCACGAAGTTTGTCTGCTTGCCAAGAAAAACATTGAAGCAAATAGGGATAGGAAAAAGAAAAATAACGAGAAGTTAAAAGAGAAGACGCCTTATAATTTTTAATCCTCCATCTTTAGAAACACCTCTGGTATTTCAAAAAAGAAATCGAAAGGTAAGAAGAAGAATCAAGTGCTTTTGGATTTGTGACAAAGACTTGTATGTAAATGACTTGTGTGATGAAGAACGCTCTATCGAGGGAGATGCCGAATGACAACATAAGATATATAGGGAGATCTTTGGGTATTTATATAGACAAAGACAAAGGGAATTTTACAAATGACTTGACGTACAAAGCGTTCTTGAAAGAATTAGGAGGCTTAAGGTGTTTACTGTGGCTTTAAATTGTTTCTATGAAAGGTTTGTTTAGTTTCAAGTGATCCATCATCTCAATTTCACTCTTTCAGTGTCAGCACAATCATTTAGCCAAGGTGTTTTGTTGGCTATGTCAAGTGATCCATCATCTCAATTTCACTCTTTCAGGGATTCAGTCGGCACAATCATTTGGCCAAGGTGTTTTGTTGGCCCCTAACGTGCAAATGTTTCAGTAGGCTATGTCAAATTTCAATGGTTGTAATCAAAGATACATACCTTATACAATTATAGTATAGACCTACTATTGTGACTTCAATTCATAACACAATAGTGAGATAATAAGTTACCCCCTAAAGCAAATAGCAAAAAGTTTTCAAACCTCACAATTTCACCACTCCTTACGACCACGTTACGAACACGGATGCAGCTTCATACACTTCTGTATGTCATCATGATGACCAAACCGCAGTTTAGTGGTTCTCTTGCAGTCATGAACCTCGTCTGGAGCAGGTTCAGTTCCTAAGGATGCATAGTCAGTCATCATAACAACACTGCAGACACATCTTTCTCCCGATTTGCAAGGTGCTGCAGGAAAAATATATAGTTGCACCACCGCAGAAACAACCATCTAACAGGTTTTTTCCACAACCTCCCCCTTTCAAAGTATATATCTTAAAGTTCAATGAAATTTGCCGATATCCATTACAACATGAATTGTTTAGGCAAGCTTATCCAGCCAAAACAACAAATTCACATAAAAACAGACCTACCTTCTGTTAGTCCTACATAAAACTGATTGTATCATAGATCATCAAAGTATGTCCAACTTAAATATTTTTTTAGCAATAGCTGACCTCATGATACTCCAATTCAAAACTACAAGTTCACATGCTTTGGTAAGAAAATCAAGAATAGACAAGATGCTGACTAATATCTCCTGGATTTCGGTGTGGCCGAACACTTGGCCAATATTAGAAAAAAAATATACCTTACAAAAACCTAACAGATCTTCATCCAATTTCATTCCAATCCCAATCATAAGTTTTGAGGCAATTCAACATCATTATAATAACAAAAACATTTTAATAACCAGAGTAATTGATAAAAATTAAACTACATAATAGAAACTCTAATTTTGCATTAAATATAACAAAAACTAAGAAGATGGTTAAACCACCATTAATCCATAAAAGCATGATACCCAACATTAAAATTTACCAACATTCGTTACCCATATGCCCGGTCTCGCCACACAAAGAACAAACAGCGATATACCCCCTCAAACCGCAAGAATAACAAACACCGCCACCACCACGAATACCTTTAACCTCATTACAGCCGCTAGCAATATGCCCAACCTGACCACACCTATAACAACCACGACCACAGCAGTCCCTAGCCTTATGCCCATTCTTACCACATATATAACACAAAACATCACCACCCTGGCTACTACTACTACTACTAGTACTACCAGATGATTTAAAAGGTTCCATTGTGGGAGGAACCTTTTTTTCTTCTTGTTGAATACATTTTTGTAGGGTTGCTAAAATGTGTTGATGGGTTTTAATAATGTCTTGGTGGCTTTGAATTGCTCCCAAAACCATTTCTTTGACGTCTGATTTAGGAAGATTATGATACTTTGCTGCTTCACTTATTCCGTCATGCTCAACAGTTAGGACAGTTTCCCGCTTCTCAAGAGCCTCAAATAATTTTTTATCCTTATTAGCAGAAGCCATTATCCTAAATTCACATGACAAACTCACAATTGTAAATGAATTTTACCCAATTGTTTTCAGTTTAACATTCTTATATGGAGTATTCTTTTTATCCTTGTCTCTTTCCAGGAAACATCCTTTTATCTCTTTTGTCAACTCCAGCCCTTTTTCTTTTAATTGTTTTATCTTTCTGTCCTTAGAGCATTGGGTGCAGTCACTTGGCACCCCTCACCATTAACATCATTGTAAAGTACTCCCTCCGTCCCAAAATTTAAGTTGATTTTTTGGATCGAACTTTAACTTTAAATAATTTTTATTTGTGTTGTGTAATACTTGATGCAAAATACATAAATGAATTGTGTTTTAAATGGATTTTCATTTGGTATAATTTTTATCATGTGGTATATAATACAAACAAGAATATTTAAGGTCAAAGTTCGATTCAAAAAGTCAAAATGAACTTAAATTTTGAAACGGAGGGAGTAGCTTTTGTATTGATAATTCTCCTCTTCCTCTTGTAACCAAATCATTGGGTAAACCCACCATTAATATCAAGCTACTTTCGTGAATTGTTCTTCTTCCTCAATTTTACCTAACTGCTTGGTTGACTGTATTTCATTTCTTCATTGATTTTTAATACAGATATAGTCGGTATTAAAGCACTTTTGTGGACCATATTATATCAATACAACTTTGGTAGTCCGATACTATTTTAGTGTTTTTATTCAAGTAACCTTAACGTGGATAATTGGAAGTGTTATTTGGTACGAGTGAATGTTTTTACTTTATAGATCCAAACAATGTTACGCTCATAGACAGGCTCTTGGAGAAGTGAGTGCTTGGAAGCTTTACACTCAAGTGAATCCAGCTGTTTGGGAGTAAGTGGACACATGGTGTTGAAACGTAAAGAAGGCATTGGAGTATGTGGTGCTTTTAAATCTCCCCAAATGCATAAGAGAATAAGGGCATGTGCTTATACGCGCAATTTAGCATGTCTATCTTCTAAAATTATCTTAAGAAGACATTGGAGTATGTATGTGTGTTTCACAACGTTATAAAGGGCACATTACCGTAACATGGATTTTAGTTTGTCGTAGAATGTATTGCGCTTCCTAAAGACGGACTAGCCAAATACCTTTGGATTCGAGCTAAAAACTATGATTAAATGGCATTAGTTAGACTTTTGAATGTGTTTGAGTGTTTGACACAATAAAAAAGGTATCTCGTCACTTTACCCAAACCGTTGAAAACCACCCATTAGGTAATTTAGTTTGTAGCACCCTAGTTTGTAACATCCAAAAGATGGGTTAGTGATTTCACACCCTTATTAAGGGTACGTTGTCTGTTTAACCAAACATAGATTATAGTTTGTCGTAGAATGTAACGCTCTTCCCAAATATGGACTAGCCAAATACCTTTGGATTCCCACTAAAAACTATAGATTATAGTTTGTCGTAGAATGTAACGCCCTTCCCAAATATGGACTAGCCAAATACCTTTGGATTCCCACTAAAAACTATGATGGGATGGCGTTAATTATACTTTCTATATGTGTTTCACACATTTTTTTAATGGTATCTCCTCAATTTATCGAAAGTGTTAAATATGGAATGGCATTAGTTAGACTTTTTATATGTGTGAACTAACTGTTTATATGTATTTCACACATTTCTTTTAATGCTTTCTCAGGGGGTTGGCAACACATGCGGGGAGATGTGCGGTGAGCACCACCCCGTGCGGTGAACACCGCCGCCTTTCGTGCGGTGAAGCCACGGTGAGGCCCCGAGCGGGAATGTTTACCGAACGGTGAGAGGTGATTTTCGAACGTTGGAAAGGGACCGTTGTGAATCTAACGGCTAGTTTTTTTTTTTTTTTTTTTTTTTTTTTTTTTTTTTTTTTTTTTTTTTTACCCCCCCAAAATTTTTTTTTTTTTTTTTTTTTTTTTTTTTGGGGGGGAAAAAAAAAAACCTTTCAAGCAGGAAAAAATTTTTTTCTGGGGGGGGGTTTTTTTTTTTTTTTTGGGGGGTTTTATTTTTTTTTGCTTTTTTTTTTGGGGGGGAAAAGTCTTTTTTTTTTGGGGGAAAAGTCCCTTTTTTTTTTTTTTTTTGGTTTTTGAGGTTTTTTTTTTTAAAACCAGCAACAATTTTTCCCGAATCCTTTTTTTTTTTTTTTTTTTTCCTTTTGAAAAGGAAAAAGAACTTTTGGGGGTTTTTTTTTTTTTCCCCTTTTTTTTTTTTTTTAATTTCCCAAAACAATTTTTTTTTGGGGGGTTTGGGAAAAAAAAAAACTTTGGGAAAAAAAAAAAAGGGGAAACAAAATTTTTTTTTTTTTTTTTTTTTGAAAAAGGTTTTTTTTTTGGGCTTTTTTTTTTTTTTTTGGGGGGCGCAGTTTTTTTTTTCTCTGTTTTTTTTTCCAACATTTAAAGTTTTTTTTTACAATTTTTTTTTTTTTTTTCCCAATTCCAAAGCATGGGGGTTTTTGGGGGGGGGGGGGGTTTTTTTTTTTTTTTTTCTTCCTTTTGATTTAAAGTTTTTTCCTCTTTTTTTTTTTCCTTTGTTGAATCCTTACCCCAAATTTTTCCCCTTCCAAACCCAAAAAGGGTCCCAAAAAAAATTTTGTTTTTTTTTTTTTTTCCCCTTCCCACTTTTTTTTTGGTTTTTTTATTTTTTTTGGGGTTTTTTATTAAAGTTTTTATTTATAATTCAATCCAAAAAACTTCCTCCGGTCATTGGGTTAACTTTCCATTTTCTTCACTTCATTGGGGGTTCCTGACTCGGTCACGTTGGGAAGTTTTGACGCGTCACCTTCTGTGGCACTTAGTTTTTTGAGATTTGTTGTTTCCGCACTTTTTTCACTCGAAAATCATCTTTTGGTGATTTCTCCTCAAAAGTACCTAAAATGAGAAAAGAAACACTTTGGGTGAAATCCGATCAAATAATATACAATTAGATCAAACTGACCCCTAAAAACGTAACATTTTTTGGTCTCACTCAAATACTCCCTTACACTTGGAGATTTGCTTGTCCTCAAGCAAATGTGCTTTGAGTTCCAATTAAAGACGAAGTTGAAGTCATTTAATGCGAACATAAAAGTAATTACAATAGTTAGTCTTCCACATTGTATCAAAAATAAGCACGGAGAAAATATAGCTCACACTCTCATGTGTGTTTGGATACTCCATCTCTCGTTTGATAATAAATGTAA
>LBNU01002981.1:57602-79953 GCA_014162995.1 Artemisia annua
AAATAGAAAATTAATAGCAATAAAACACATAGGGAGTACACACTACCAAATAACGACATTACGAAATAAACAAAAATGCAAGAACAAGAGACAATCCAAAAGGCAAGTTGAAAAGTAATGTGGTACCTTTCAAGATGCATAGGGATATATCAAGATGATAAGCTCAAAGCGTTAAAACTTGGTTTGCGATTACGCTTCGAAGCTCAATTACTCATGTGTCCAAGAGGTGTTAGATAATCATATAAAGACATAGAATATGATATTCTTAATCCTTTTGTTATGAGTTCTAGTAGAGGTAAATTAACTCCTAAATCTCTTCTAGATTGAACCAAAGTTTACTTGCTTTGTTTTACTTGTTGATTGTGCTTTTTGATTAAATCCTAATCCGGTTTTATCGACTAAACAACTTTTGACTTCTCCCAAGCAATCTTGTCAAGAGATTTGCTTTTCCCATCAAATTTAACTAACCATTTTCCTTTCTTATTTTGCCTTTAATCTCATGTTTGTAATCTAGACATATTTTACATCTAGATTAATTTCAACATTATCCTCAAGTCTAGACATTTTAGTCGTCTAACAAGAATTTCTTTTTCAAAATTATTCACAAAAGATTTTGAGACTCATGTTGAAGATGGTTTTTAGGTTTGTTGACCTAAAAGTTTAGAACTCATTTTCTAATTTTAGAAAATTCTAAAAGAGAAATTGTCAAAAGCAAAATTGTTTGGTTTCAACATGTAACCTTTGCTAGTTTGTTTGCAATAAATTGCAGGAATCACCAACGGATGATCATCTTTCACCGTCACAATCCGTGCACTCCCATGGATTCACAAGCAAGTTCTCTTGACATCGTACTGCATCTTCACTTGTACCTCATTGAAAACATTAAACTATTAGTACATGTATTTCACTTCATTAATGCCTATCCTATTAGTTTTTCTTAGAACTTCTAAACTCATATGTAAGATCAAATTGATCATCTTGGACCTTGACAATAATTTGCGTGATGATAGTTAAAAAAACAAAATTTTCCCAATATCCATTGGTCGTTGACAAACACACTCTTTCATATTCGACTCTTTGTAAAGCTTTTATAAATCATTATATTTAGGCTTTAAATTTTTTTACAAGTTTGAGACTATCATTTTGATTTTCAAAACTCGTGTTCGTTGGTTCGAAAATCATCAATAGATAATAAAATGCCAAAGACTTGATGCAATTGACTCACATAGTTTTCAAATAACTTTTCCATTCAAGAAAGTTTTCTTTTCTCAAATAGCCGGTGGTTTTTGCCCTTCCTTTGAGAATTTTCTAAAATCTCACGCATGATTCGGAGTCCCAAGGTTTTTAAAATACAATAATTTTTTAAAGAACTTGAGTAACAGCCCTTTGATGCCAATTGTGGAAAACAGAAGGGTTTGAATAGTTCACCGCGTTTTAGTTTCTTATCTTTTAAAAACCTTTCGTATAATCAAAGATTTAATCTTTAGATAATACTTATCAAAACAGTGCAAAGATATAATGCAGATGATCCAACGATATGATAATGAGTAGCAGTGAGAATAAGTAAGAAACGATCAAACCATGACACGAGTATTTATCGTGCGGGTTCCTACAAGGAACTCTATTTTCGCTTGCCCTTACTCCCACGCCCCGATACCAACTCGAGAGTTCAAAAGCCACTAGTCAACAAACTCCTTCTCCGGTGGATGAACCTTTACAATCGTCGCTTACAGCGTTTTCGCCGGTACAAAGCTAAATCGAGTTCTAGTTCAAGTAGAACCAAACCTATCCTCCCGCCCGTAATCCTTGTTTACCGACATAAGCAGATGCGAGTTCTTTACAGCGGGTAGCAACCACTCCCCATCCGTCGCTTACACAATATTACGCGACACTAAGCTAGATTAGAATTCTTTACCAACGGTTACAACCACTCCCTAGCACACTATGTATTTTTTTGAGGCCCTAAAATACTAACCGATGTCAGCTTCTACACATGATGGACAAATAACGTATAAAACTAGTCGGAGTCTTATACACAACAAAGATAACAAGTCTTTGCAAGCTTATGAGTTGAAACTTGTAACTTGCTCGGATGAACTTGTGAACTTCTTAGGCGTACATAAAGAGAATGCACACCCAAGTCAAATGTTACTGAGTTAGATGAGAGGAAAATATGAATATATGTCCTGAAAGTGATGAGAAAGTTCTTGCAAGTTGTTTGGTATTATAAACAAACAAGTCAGCTTTGGCAAACGGCCGTCCCTCACAAGGGTTCGGCGCCCGTATATCCCCCAGGGTTTCCGCCAGAACTGACACACCCAAACTTGCACACCAAGCAATAAAATTTCTCCAAAACAGAAAAAGGTCAGCAGGTCAATCTATAGTCATGCATTGACTCAATGAGGAATACTTCCAAAGAGTGTAAGAACGCAAAGATGGTCAAACACATAAACTTGTTCTATAAGTGCACATTGGAATGAGATGGGACACTTTCTTTTAAGGAAGTAAAGACTATGTATGACACGACAATGTCAAATATCAACTTATGTATGACTCAATGTGGAATACTTCTAAAAGTGTGGTAAGAACCTAGATGGTCAAACACATAAACTTTCTATGAATGTGATTGACATTTTCTTTTTAAAGAAATAAAAACTATGTTTTGTTTAAAAAGAAAATTGTGAAGTCTAGTTTAATACAGACTTAAAACAAAGTGATGATTACTTATAAGCTAAATCGTACTTGTCATTAACAAAACTTACAAAAGATCGTAAAAAGAATACGTTTTTAGGCCGATATTTGTATTAACAGAAAGTATTAGATAGACTTGTGTAATGAAGATCCAAAGTAATTTGTCAATTGTTGGCAAAATGCCGTAGTCAACAAACTTGAAGTTTGAAAGGCCCATCAAAACATTACACCAATAGAAATACTTAAAATTTAGGAATTTTAAAGAAGCTATTTTTGTTTTGCTGACCAAGATGCTATGAAGATTGAGATGAAACTCAATACTAGTTATTGATAAGGATTTCATCACCTTGGTCTGGGACTAGTTGTGCGCTATTAAGAGCATAGTGCATTAACATTGAAAAAATAAGAATATCTTTAAAACTTTAAATAGTTTGGTAAGTTTGACTTATCATAAATGGTAATGGATGCCACACATGCTTATTAAGATATATGGGCAAAATCAAATTATTTGAATGCACACATACAAGAACTCACTAATTGAATCTTGAAATAAGTATCTTAAAATTCTGATAGATCAAAGTTGGATGATTTATGCGCTTGTCAACAAGTATTGAATCCAACACTTGAGACATATTCACAACTAGAGTTATGCATGGCATTGATCTATTTAGTATGTTAGATAAAGATGTTAACCATATTATGAATAAAAATTAAATATTGGTATATTTAATTTATAATATATTGTATCCTATATTTTGTATGTTAATACGTGAATAATTTAGTTACGTTCTAAATCGGTCCATTGTCAGTTAAATGAATGAGAAATCATTAAATTAAGACAAATGTGAATGTTGTTATAATATAACTTATAGTAATAGTTGATGCGTGGACATGCGCAAATTCCAGTATGTAGTTCAAGTGAATATCGAATATAGGACTTATCCCAACTACATGATGTTACTTTATGGATTTTGTCATTAAGTAAATCATGAGAAGTTATCCTCAGACTTGAGATACAAGATAACTATCATGAATGTAGTACATTTTTGTGGAACAACTTAACGCTATACGTAACTGGTAGTCATAAGGGTTGTTTTCGGAAGTGTTACAAAGTTCGTGAGTTGTGCTTGTAGTCAAGATAGAATTTGTTCCTTCAATGTTTTGGAGTTTAATACTACCGGGCCCTCGTAGGGTTGACAAGATGTTTGCGTGCGCACACCCAAGATCTCCCCTGAATATGTTCAGAAGATTTGGTAATCTTACTCAATCATAAATAACGAGAAACAGAATGGTTGAATAAAGAATGACTTAAATCCATACCTTTATTTAACGTGGTATTAGTAACAAAAGGATAATAATAATGAGAAATTTTTAAAAGGTTTTTCCAGGAGCCTTACTCGAGTTGTATTAAAGGCATCAGCGTGTTGCAAGACGCTAACCGATGTGATCACACTATTAAGATATGTCCAAGTGGGAGATGTTAGTTTTATGAACGTAAATTAATAGTCGTGTGTTAGGATCGAACTCGAGATCACGGGATTGCGCACTTTACGTATGAGAATTAAAGTTTAATAGTTTTATATAAAATGTTATATTAAATTATTAATTACACAAAATGGATAACAACCATTAGTATTTAACGATAAATGACTAACGACCGTTAGACGAATAAAAGGAAAGAATTATTGTGTAAATAATTGGAAGTCAAGAAAGTTTCGGAAACACCCCTAACGGTTTGGCCGATCGGTTATGGGTGAGGGGAAACCCAACCCAAACCTAACTTAGACTCCAAGTATTCTACACTATATAAACAAAGGCAATGTTATTGTTTTGGGTACTCTTGTGCACACACACATAACCCTAACTTGTCTTCTCTTTTTCTTTTCCTTTTAGTCGATCAAACAAACACCCTTGTTAAGGGTTGATCGATTTTTTGATTAAAACAAAGTGTTTGGTTTTGTTTTGTGTATTAAAACTAGCATTACTTTAATTTGATTTAGTACGTGTGTACAAGAATGTGATATAATCACACTATTGATTATATCTTGGATTGAATAACAAAAAGGTAAGTGGTTATTCTTTAATGCATTCATAAACCCTAATTAGGGTTTTTGATCATTGAATTGAAGATTAAGTTCTTGTTTGACTAGAACTTTAGGATACATTTACTATTTATTATTTGGTTAATTAATATATACATTATATGATATTGTAATTGCTTCCGCTATGTTATTGTTTTATATATATGATTGTCATGATTATAGAATTCCAACAGTTTGTTCTCTCTTCCCTTACCTCTTTCAATACTTCACTTACATATCTATGTATTCTAATATATGACACTTTTGTACCACCCAATGAAGCTAATAAAATTAAATGGGCTGATGTGTCCTTCCTTATTTAACCCTCTTTGTACAACTTTTCAATGCACTCATTCTTATACAGCTCTATTTTATCATATTTTTGTAAACTATTGAAAGGCCATTAAAGGGGATGACTTTTTCTTCATCCATACAACTAATATCTTCAAAAGAGGAGCTTATTCTTTGAAATCATCATTTAATACGCGTAGTAAACATAAACCNGAAAAAAGAAAAAAAGAAAAAAGAAAAAAGAAAAAAAAAATGAAGTGAGTGAAGGGTGAGGGGTGTGTTGCCAACAAAAAATGAGTGAGGGAAGGGAAAAGTGGGGGGATGATGTGACATAAGGGGATTGGGTGGAAGTGAGTGAAGGGAAATGAGGTGAGGGGTGTGTTGCCAACCCCCTCACTTTCTCCTCAATTTTGCCGAGTGAACTAACTATTTATATGTGTTTCACACGTTTTTTAATGGTTTCTCCTCAATTTTTTGCTGAAAGTGTTAAAAACTACCATACAGTGTGATTAGTTTTTTTGGAAGATACCATACAGTGTGATTAGTTAGTAACAACTATTCTATAGACAGGATTAATGATCACAACTAATACCTTAATGGAAGCTATTAGCTAGCTATTTCTTTAGACTTATAAATGACTCAAATTTCTTATCTTGATACCAATGTGGGACATATCTATGTATTCTAATATATGACACTTTTGTACCACCCAATGAAGCTAATAAAATTAAATGGGCTGATGTGTCCTTCCTTATTTAACCCTCTTTGTACAACTTTTCAATGCACTCATTCTTATACAGCTCTCTTTTATCATATTTTTGTAAACTATTGAAAGGCCATTAAAGGGGATGACTTTTTTCTTCATCCATTCAACTAATATCTTCAAAAGAGGAGCTTATTCTTTGAAATCATCATTTAATACGCGTAGTAAACATACACCTCTGATTTGTGTTTCGAATCTACCTTCCTCTACACGCTCTTGCCCAGTCGGTTACAAATCCATCTTCTTCACCGATTCAAATTTCAAAAACACATACACAAATCCACTCACACAATTGTCTGAAACTCTGAATTAATAATTACACACACAATCGTTTCATCTCTTCCTCTCTGACCCTGAATGATTTAAAAACATATACGGAAATCCTATGGCTAACACTGAAATACTGAATCAATGGTAAGTATCGCATCTATTCTTTTAGCGTTTCGATTTAAAATCCGTAGTACAATTATTTTGATGTGTTGTTTTTATTAATAATCAATCTAATTGTTTTGTGATTATATTTTTGTCTAATGTTTCATCTCATTTTAAAAACTGATTAAATTTTTTTGTTTGTACGTTTAGATCAATTTTGATCTTTGTTGAGTTTTGCTTTTTTGTTGCAGAAACAAGAACCGGTGGGACTAATTGTTTAAGTTAAGCTTTCATTGTTCAACAACAGGTAATCTTTTTATTCAGTTTTTTTTTTTTCTTTTTTTTTACAAATGTGTAATGAAGCCGTGTGATAAAGGGGTCACAAATAATAGATACATCAGTAGAAAGAATAATGTGTAATTCATTAGTTTTCATTTTTTCATTTAATATCATTTATAGTTCACTGTTACAGATATTGTAAAGATTTTGTCGATGAGTGATTTAGTGGGTTGGTTTGAAGCTCAGCAAATTTCTTCATGCTTCTCGAACAGGTAAAATCATATGTTTCATACAGAACTATTTATCATTTTCGAGATCATCAAATTACAGGCTCGCAAGGATGTTTCTTATATTGTATGAATTTGCACAAAAGGAGATTGTTTGCGATTGTACGCGAATGATTTGCACAGAAGGAAATTTTTTGCAATTTTGAAACATCAATTTCAGACATGCTTTTTGAAAAACATGTTCTGCAACACATCACCAAACACCCCAAAAGAAATCTTATATTGATTTGGGTCTTATTTTCTTAATTGTAAATTATAGTTGTAGTCATCTATTTTAATATGTTAATAGTTGTATTGATCCGGATTACTGAATTGCGTTAGTCTTATTGTTTGTATTGAGTGACTACTGAATTGCATGAGGAAAATATGGCGTCTGCATTTTCGTTCCTTGATAAGGACGGGAATGGTTGGATAACAATTGCATATAATGTTTGTCAATAATGAAGTGAAAAATGAACTTTATGATATCTGTATTATGTCACAGGTCTTTAAATGGGAGTATGTTGAAATAGGAGACCCGAAATACGGAGAGGTTGAGGTGCGAACATTGCCATCAGATATCACTTTTGTGACATTTATATCCATAGAGGTATTATATTCAAGGCACCTCCAATGCCATTCACACCAGGTTGATGCTTATATGGTCCCTTCTTAGACAATAATTTTGATTTATGAGTTATTTGTGTACGTATATGTAGTACTCTCTTTCGTCGCAAAATAAATGTACCTAAACAACCATAACAAGAAGACAATTTTCTAAAAAGAAAGAAGATGCGTTTGAAATGTGAGTAAAAGGTCACTCTTATCAAATCAAAGGAATAATTAAATAGGTGGTTTTCCATTACGCTTACACATTGTTGTCGATGAAGGTAAATTCCTTACAATTTGAAGGAGAGATTGGCTGTTTTGTTTATGGTTGTTTGATGAAAAAATGCTACCTATTAATTTACATTATTCCAAACATCATACTTGCTCATATGTTTTGGCCTTACATGGCTTCCAATAGTGTCACTTTTGTTCCTTTAATGTAATCATTGTATAGCAAATATTGTTGGTTGTGCAGTTATGGTAGCAATTGGATTCAACATAGCTATCAGGTTAGTTCCTAAACAAACTTCTCCTAATCCAACAAAGTATACACATTTTTTGATTTGTGATGTATTAATTTGAGATTAAAGGTAATTCTAAAAGTTAATTATTCGTTACAGCGTAAGAGTGTCAAATGAACTACATGGCTTCCAATAGCGTGACTTTTGTTCCTTTAATTTAATCATTGTATAGCAAATATTGTTGGTTGTGCAGTTATGGTAGCATTTGGATTCAACATAGCTATTAGGTTAGTTTCTTGAACAAACTTCTCCTAATCCAACAAAGTGGTACACATTTTGTGATTTGTGATGTGTTAATTTGAGATTAAAGGTAATCTAAAAGTTACTTATTCATTACAGCGTAAGAGTGTCAACTGAACTAGAGGCAGGACACCCAAGAGCTGCAAAATTCGCAATCGTAGTTTCCATTAGTGCATGGAAAATGAGTATTAGTGGTTTTTGATATGACCTATTTACTTATAAATGGGTCCATATGAGCTCTACTTTATCTCAAGCGGCCAAAATAAAAAGGATTCTGAAAAGGGAACAACTCAAATGGGTTATTTTGTATAAAATTTAATGTGATTCCACGGGTCTATAAACTTAAATTGACTTATTCAAAGGTTGCGGTCCTGAAAATGATACCACTCAATTAAATAGTTTTTGCATGTGTGTTGCATCTAACAAAGAGCATGTTTTCATTATGTTCATATTACTTCCTGATGTAAAACATCCATTGTAGGTTATCTTCAACATCATATTGCACTTGCCAAATAGTCATCTTTACAACACGGGGCGCCAATGTGCTTTCTACATCCAGGGGAGTTGTTACTTATAATTTCATTTTTCTTAACTTGGCAACACAATTGCTAATATATAATCTATTTGTGGATGTTTCTATAAAGCAAATCAAGTGGATGTTATTGACGTCCAGTTGTTCAGAGATAATTAATATCGAAGTTAGAAGTATTGTGTATGTGTGAGTTTATGTGGAAAAGACCAGTTATGTTTTTTCTCACAAAATTGATTATGAACATTTATTCGTCATCATATCCTCTACATCAGGTTTCTTATGCCAGGTTCGAATAATCCCAACTTTTCTTACTTACTTCATCTCTTGATATTATAGTGACTCCTTGTGTTTGAGTGGCTTATTTTGACCAAATAAGGCTGTTTGGCACTAAAATTAAGGATTTTGTTTCACATTAATATATCATGCTTTTTCCATCACTAATATTAGTTTGGACAATCTGGCCATAAGTTTGGCCATTAGCTTCGATAACGGATAACCTGTTAATTCCTGATACTATTGATGATTCTTGGTAATAGTATTATGAAATGATATTAACATATACTAATCTAATTTAGATATCTTTTTCCTTCAAGACCTTCTTACTTATCAAATAAACTTTTTTTTTATTGATTTATTTTCAGGGAATCTACAACAGAAATGGGTCACTTTTAGTACATGCAAAAACAACCATGCCCATATTATACTGACCTGCAAATTCTTATCCCTGTTCTCTTCTCACAAAACTCTATCAATACTTAGAATGTTGGGTGGTTCCAAATATATATATATATATATATATATATATATATATATATATATATATATATATATATATATATATATATATATATATATATATATATATATATATATATATATATATATATATATACTTAGAATGTTGGTGATAATTATAAACTTCAAAACGTCAATAATAAAAAAAAGAATATGTTGCCACGTTGTGCTCAATTCTAGGATGTTTGAATCAGCTATATTGAGTTGTTATATGCAGACTTTTGTAGGCACTTTATGCAGTAATTAGTGCTCAATTTGGTGCTGTTTGGTGAAGTATCTTAGGTTATTTGGCGGATTATTTTGTGATGTTTGTAGTTTGTTTGTTGAAATTAAGTGCAAAATTCATGTTGAGGCCTGATTTTGTGATGTTTTTAGTCTGTTTGCTGAATTTAAGTGTCGATTATAAGTATTGGACATGATTTTGTGTTGTTTTTATTTTGTGTTGGTTGTTTGTAGTTTGTTTGTTTGTTGAACCAAAGTTTGGTGTGTCACTATTGATTATAAACATTGTTATAATTTGATGATGTTACTCAACCTACTTGTGTGTTCTTTTTTAGTTATAGGAGTCGATTTACGGTGACAATGCATTATCCAGTTTTGTATTTCAAGGATCAAGACCAAGAAAATATGATGAAAGGGTGTTTGATTTTGTAAGGTAGATGTGTAGGTTTGTTGGAATGGGCAAGGTAGGCGGTGTTCTGAAAAAAAGATGATTTGAAGGGTTGATGTCATTGGGCCGAGTTACAAGGCAAGAGGCTTAATAGTTGTTTGGGAAGACATGCCGATCGTAAGTGGAAAGGAATACTTTTCAAGTCATTATGATAAGAAGGATTCAAAACAAGTAGTGAAGTTAATGAACATAAACATTTCATAACTACGACCGTTATGTAAATTGGCTGAAGATTATGGGTTTAGGATTTGGGGCACATGTACAAGTATGTTTTGCAATGTAACTTATCAAATTTATGAGGGAGAATGTATATAGAAAAGTATGTAAGCTTTTTTTTTGTAACCATCAAAATCGTATGACACGATGGTTTATAGGTTTAGTTTGTTTTGTTTTAACATATTTCGGTTGCCACATTATTAGTTATAAGCATTATACTACTTTATAACATTATTGACTTATTACTTATTATTTTTTATCACATTATTAGTTACAAAAATTTAATTTATATAATCATTGACGTATTGCTTACTATTTCTTTCAAACAAATGATTCAACCTGTTTATTTTCGTTGTTCTTTCTTAATTTGTTTACACGCTTAATTGTTTGGTGCATTATCTCTTATAAGCAATTTCTTACCTTATAATGGACGCATTATCTCATTCTTTGTTTCATATTTTAAATGGAACAAATTTATGTTATTACATTTCTTATCATCTCATTTCTCTATTTCTTTAAAAAAGTACCCGGTGTTAACGGGTCTTATAAGCTAGTACTTACATATAATCTTGTGACAAATGATACATCTTTGATGCAAGATCTTAACTTCCCAGCTACTGACTTACATATGCAAGATCTTGAAAAGTGATATATAAACCTGTTTGTCTACTGCAGAAAAATCACATCCTCAACAGAACCATTTGAAAACCCCTAAACCTTGGACTGTATAGCTCAATACTTTACTTTGTTTAAACATTTAACGAATAAAAATTGCCAAAAATCTTATAGACAATACCAAAAATGAAAAGAAAGAGAATATTGACAAAAAGAATACCCGAAATATACAAAAAGGGTTATGCTAAGTATGCAGTTTGCTGCTTTGAATGGTAGATTTTTCAAGCAAATCTAGAACAAGTAGCATGAAAAACTGACAATTCAAAGTCAACCAAATTTAGCAAAGTCAACTTTGGTACCAAGTCAGACTTCCATTCCTCAAATCCACTTTCTCATGTCCACACATCACATACTATAAATCCACCTTTAGAATCCACTTACCATATCACACAAACCACAATGAAAACTTTCTTGACCCTCTTCATATCTGGACTACTTTTCGCTAGTATCACAACTGCCCAGAACTGCGGCTGCAGCCCAGACTTGTGCTGCAGCCGGTTCGGTTTTTGTGGTAGCGACGAGGCATACTGTGGCACTGGGTGCCAACAAGGGCCATGTTTCTCACCTCCACCTACTAATGATGTATCGGTTGAAAGTATCGTGACAGATGCATTCTTTAATGGGATCAAGGATCAATCGGATGCGAGTTGTGAGGGGAGAGACTTTTATACACGTGCCGCGTTTCTTGAAGCTCTTGGTAACTATCAACAATTTGGTAGAGTTGGTTCGGAAGATGATTCCAAACGGGAGATTGCGGCTTTCTTTGCACATGTAACTCATGAAACTGGACGTAAGTACTTTCTATAAATATTAGCAAATTAGAATTTCTTATTTATGTAAAAACAACTATTAGTCCAATTTTGTAAGGTTGCAGCCATTAGAGTTGATAAGTATTAAATGCAGGTTCATAATCAGGGCCGTAGCTGAGCTAACGGAGGTATATCTTCCACCAGCTGAACAAACTTTGAAATTGATATGTTACCAGAATTTTGTCTCAGTTTGACAATGTTATTACAACTGGCTAACCATAGCAGACTTGATTAGTGATAACTGAGTTGCATTGATCCATTTTGAATCAATATAGTATACTAAAGTTTATGAATAATCGATATGAAAAGAATAATCAGCTAAGTTAAATTTTTTTTTCCATGAGCAGATTTTTGCTACATTGAGGAAATAAACGGTCCTTCAAGGGACTATTGTGATGAAAACAATACACAATATCCATGTAATCCTAACAAGGGTTACTATGGGAGAGGTCCAATCCAACTATCATGGAATTACAACTACGGTCCAGCTGGGAGCAGCATCGGATTTGACGGACTAAACAATCCTGAAACTGTAGCCACAGATCCGATCATCTCCTTTCGAACAGCATTATGGTTTTGGATGAATAATGTCCACTCAGTCATACTTTCTGGCCAAGGGTTTGGAGCAACTATCCGAGCTATCAATGGAATATTGGAATGCGACGGTGGAAATCCTGATACTGTAACTTCTCGTGTCCGTTACTACACTCAATACTGTAGCCAGCTTGGGGTTGCACCTGGAGATAACTTACGATGTTAGACTAGTTTCTCTACTGGGAACTTGTTTACTTGGCCTTTGTATTATTAATTATTCAGTTCTGTTAACTTAAAAACAACCCAGATGGGTTTCAGTTTGTATTAAAATGTAACTTCCTTTTCATAGCCGGGACCATAGTCACATGGAATGGGGATCGCACCGGTACAGGATCGCGGTTCGCTATTTTTCAAAATCCGGTACGACATGGGTAGGCTCATTCCAGTTCGCTTTGGTTCGGTGTAGCATATATTTCGGTTTGGTGTAGCAAATACTTTGGTACTGCGTACCCAATAATAATATTGTTTAGCTTCATATATTTTTTATACATTCACAAGTCATAACTCATAACTAAACTTCAATAATATACTAATATTAATAGACTTGCCAATGCACCATACAACATATAGAAGTCATATTTTTGTACTTCCCACGTATGATAAGAGTCTTATCATAAAACACTGTATGTATTTAATAAATACTATTTATTCCACAGATATTCACATCAGTGAACCTTCAAACTTCCCATTTACACACATTCAAAAGAAAGAGAGTATTGGAACCCTTCAAATTCCCACGGTTGGCGTATTACATAATATTTGAACGCGTTTTCAAGCCCTATAAATCGCCGATTTGTGAATTATTGGATCGCCGATTCACGAATTGTTGGATCGCGATCTAGTGCAAAACGAAACGATATGGAATACCGATTGGGAATGACGATTATGGGTTTCAGTTCGTGATCCCCGGCGATCCGGATCTCAACCATACAGCGATCCGGTAAGCCCGATCCAGATCGGAAATTGCTGCACATTGGGCAATCCATGTGACTATGGCCGGGACTAGCGACTCCAACTAACACCACATTACCATTTCACCGTAACAGCTAGGGATGCTAAAAACTTTAAAGAGGGATGTTAAAAAACAGCCTATATAGGGTTTCAATTTGAATGTAACACCCTTGCCATAGCCGGGACAAGCGACTCAAACTAAAACCGCATCATCTTATCCATAACATGGATGCTAAAAACTTTAAAACTTCCCAACTAAAGTTTTTATTTTCATTAGAATAACCGTGTCTAGCAACTCCAATAAAAACTCAAGTGAAGAGGTTATTAGTTAGCCACTACTTTGGAATTATAAGAAGCTCAAGTTTCTTATCTCAAGCAATGTGGGACACATTGATACATATAATCTTGTAACAAATGATACATCTTTGATGCAAGAATTATCCAAACATCTTTACTTGTGTATTGAGTGAAACAAGTAGTGATACACGACTCTTGGATCGAGAAGTGAGTGTTGAACTTCTAGACACTCAAGTGAATCCAACTTTTTGGGAAATCAGTGGACACATAATGTTGAAACATAAAAAAGATTTTGATGGTGCAACCGAGGAAAACGCTTGGAGACTTTTTGCAGAGGTTTCACTCTCTGAAGAAAGGTTTTAAGAAGTGATAGCCAGCACGTGTGGTTATTGAAACAACAAACTTGCCTAATGAGGATGAACGATATGACATTCACGTCCTTAACAATGGGTCCGACCAAGCAACCATTATTGTGGTGTGCCTAGTTCATTGTATTTTCATAAGTTTGATTACAGGGACGGAGCCAGGAACAAATATTACCGGGTGCATAAATTTTTTTTAACCGTAGTATAATAGAGTTTAAGATGCTAACTAAATAAGACTAAAAACACATTTCGATGGACCGGGGTCATTTAAGGTACATTTGGGAAAATCGATGTGTTTTTCTTAAAATTAACACTACGTCGAAAAAATTCATAGGTGTCCCGGGCACCCACGGGACCCCGCCTGGCTCCGTCCCTGAGTTTGAATATAGTACCTAGTGTCGGAAAGCTTATGTTACTCCATAACTTACTCAAACCTGAGCTAGTTTAAGAATTTAAGTCAAGTTCAGGTGTGGATTTGGAGCTATGTTTTGTATAAAAGCTTTAAATTCTGTTAAAGATTTATAATGTTTGTTCCTTTACTTAAGTACTTGAGGGTTGTGTTGTGTTTTTATGACTTGTGAGTAGGGATGGCAACGGGTCGGGTTCGGGGCGGGTTTTAGTGTACCCGTACCCGGACCCGTTTATAATATCCAAACCCGTATCCGCCCCATTAACCGCCGGGTACCCGATTAATATTATTCATCGGTTTTTCGGGTTTCCCCGCGGGTTTCGGTTATCCGCATTTGAATATTATATGGACAAAATAACGGTATTAATATTAAGTCACACCAAAATTCACCGAAAAAATAAAAGAAAACACCCTAAAATATTCATTTTTTTAAGTTAAAGAAAATGAATATCGTATCAAACGATTTAACGCTTTTAAATAATTCATGTACATAATAAAATATGTTATCTAATAGAGATATGTATATATGCCCAAGTGAGAGTAGTACCGATTTTGGTGACCGACCGGGAAGTCCTCACTTGGGAACCACAAGCTCTAATGATATCAGGCGAATCGGGAACAGGAGTGGGGTTATCCCCTAAGGAGAGGCTCGCGGTTGGTATCTCTGCCCGAGGATGCGACACTAACTCGAGCCAACAACTAACATCTAACAACTAACCGGCCGTTCAAAAAAAAATAGAGATATGTATATATAAAAAAATATAATGGAAGAAATTATATATAGTGTATATATATTCTAGTTAATTATAATAATAATAAAGCGGGCATAGATTCGGGTAAACGGATACGGATACGGGTACGGGTAATCGGACGGGTATTACCAGAACCCGTACCCAAACCCGTACCCGGTTAAAAAATGATATCAATACCCAAACCCGCATCCAAACCCGCCAACCCGCCCCCAAACCCGACCCAACCGGTTCGGGTTTCGGTTTTCCCCGTCGATTTCGGGTGCTTTTGCCATCCCTACTTGTGAGCACTTTTTTTCCACGAAAACAAATGACGTATTTGGTTTTAAATACCTCATGTGCTTAAGAAATAAGAGCTTACACTAGGCCAAAAATGACCTTTCGTCACACATGGTCGTTTTTGAACGGTCACACTGTGACATTTTTGCGTGACCAAATGTACCAGCGTTAAATAAACAGCCACACTTGATCCGATTTGTGTGACCATTTCGTAAAATATTTGTCACGCATTTGTGTATATATGTGACTAGAGGGTAACTGGTAAATATTTTTCCATCATTTAGTCNTATTTTTTTTGGGGGATTTGGGTTGTTCTTTTTATAACAATAATTGCATATGTCATACTCTTAGTCCATATACCTTAGACATTCATACCTTGTTCCACAATAAGTGTCATGCATATATCTATCATCATGATTATGTATATATGCATTCTTTTTTTTCTCCTAACTCTGTTTTTTAGGATTATTTTTTTCGCTCGATTCTTTGGTAGCCAAAACTAGTTTTGAGCATACACCAAGGGGGAGTATACACCAAGGGGGAGCATTGGGAATAGTCAAGGCTTCACTCACGATGACACAAGCTCCCCTTATATATTATATCTCAAGGATTGAAGTATAGTAGAAGTCTCGTCTAGGAGTCCACCTTTTTGCTTCGACAAAAGGGGGAGAAGAAGTGTAAACAAGTAACTTATGCATTTCATTATGAGTTATAGTTTACATAGTTTGTCATCATCAAAAAGGGGGAGATTGTTGGCATAAATATTATGATATTTATATTACGATATTTAATCTAAACATCCTCTTCATGTTTTGATGATGACAAAGATGTAAGTTACAACACATAACGTAAAGTGTTTAAGTTACTTTTAATCACAAATCATCTATGCATTCATACGTCAACGTCTCTCGACATCTCAACGTCTCGAGTATGCTTCAACAGTCACTTAAGATAGGTATAAACAAATGTCTAATACATTTTATGATCAAAGGGATTTTTATTTAGACATTACAAATTTTATAAAATGTTATAAACATTTTATATATTTTAGAAAAACACTTTTGGTAATTAAAGGGAAATGTTTTAATTAAAAGAAAATGTTATAAAATAATATAAACATATTTTATATTTTTTTGAAAAACACTTTTGGTAATAAAGGAAAATGTTTAAATCATACTAAATATATGAATTCAAATTTTTAACCAAAATCAGTTAGTTTTTCACCAAATAAACTTTACCCACTAAAAGACAGAAAATATGGCCGTTACAGCTGGGCGGCCCCCTTAATTATAAGGGGCGGCCCCCTTAATTTAAAGGGGGCCGGCCATGAATTAAGGGGGCCGGCCACGCTCCCCTGTCAGATTTTGTCAGAAATTTTCTCCTATAAATACCACCTCAAACCTGGTATTTTTCTCACTTCTTGCATGAAAATTTTCAGATCCAAATCTTTCTAAACATCCTTCTAAAATCCTTTGATCATAAGATTATTAATCTTTGTTTCAAGTGATCCATTCTTTCATTCATTCATCTCTCAAAGTGCAAAAGAAGAATACTTCTTCATCCTCAAATCAAGAAGTATTAGAATCTAGTTTATATTGATGTGAATTTGTAGAAATAAATTATGTAAGTATATGTAACAAGTAGATCAACATGATCCTACTTAGTAGCGAGTCAATGAGTGAGTAAGAAGTAGTGGGAAGAAGTAGTAGTGTGGAGAAGTCAATTAGTTGTGAAGATGTAGGTGTGTGAATTAGTCGTGTAGAAGTAGTGAAGTTGTGAAGTCGTGAAGAAGTCGTGAAGTCGTGAAGAAGTCATGAAGTTGTGAAGTCGTGAAGAAGTCGTGAAGTTGTGAAGAAGTTGTGTAGTGATTGAAGTCGTGTCGTGAGATTGGTTCTAGCTACTATTAGAACCCGACATTTAGCTTAGTGTCGTTAAATAATGTAAGAAACGTTGTGTAAGGTTTTCTCCGCCAAAAGGGAGCTTGTTGAGTAGTGAAGAAAACTCTCGAGTAGGTGACTCGGGGAGTGGAGTAGGGCAAGGAAGGAGACCTTGTAGCCGAACCACTATAAATCATCGTGTCCGGTTTGCATCTTCTTTCTCTTATCTCTTTGCATTTACTCTTGCATTTATCGCTTTATATCTATGCTTGCGTTTATGTGTTGGGTGTTGCTTATATTGTCATGATGATTGATTACATCATAGTTGCAAGTTAATATTGTGATGATGTGCATAATTATATGATATGATCGACTACATTATTATTCACACTCCTCATATTGAGTTTAACTTAATAGATGATTTGATACAAAACGTTTTAAGATTTCAAAAGGAAAACATATTGATTTGCCTCAAACAGTCAACTAAAACTGACCAAGGATTTGGTCAACTAAAGTCAAACTATTGAGCCAATACTAAACCAAGGAGTATAGAATATCCCCGGGTCGTTATGTCCCGGCGAGGTGTGAATGGTATACAAAACGGTTTGTGATCGGGTGATTTTGAACAGGGAAGGGGTATGAGTGATTAAAACTAAGGAAATATAAATGAAATAACTTAAACAATCTATAATGACAAGAACGTAAAGCAAAATTACTTAAAAGCGTTAAGATACTGAAAAACGAACGTTTAAATTAAAAATTACGTTAACGTACAAAATAAACGCGAGTTTTAAGAAATAAAAGACCTACGGATATGAAAATTACTTTTTTACAAACCTAATGATAAAAGAAAATTATTAGAAAAAGAAAATAATTTATTTGACTACTATATTAATTATTATTAATTAATTACTAAATAAACTAGATTTAATTATTATAAATACTAAACTAATTTAAATAAATCTGAAATTTTTTCTATAAATACTTTACACTAATATTAAGCTAAGAAAAATATAAAAGTGCTAAACATATTATTAATAAGCAGTACAAATAAGCTAATAAGAAAAATAGGCTAAAATGGAGATGTTGTACTATAAAAATAACTAAGGAAAAAAAAACACTAACACACACCTAGGGGAGATGGTGCTTGGGTCTGGTGTTGTTTTGTCCAATGTAACCAAGAGGTCACAGGTTCGAATCCCACAACTGGCAGTTTTCTTTTTTTATTTTTCTTTTTGAGTTTTAACTTTACAAAAACATTAAGCACTATTAAATAACAAACTTTTATAAAGGAAAACTTTTTACAAGTGTCAAATAAGCTCTGTGTGAGCTTATTTTTCACACAGTGGAGCTATTAAGCTCAAAATGGATTTTTAAATAGGTAAAAGCTTATAACAAGCTAACAACTCTGAAACAAAGGCAAAATAAGATACAACTAAGCTACTTATACATGAATTAAGCTGGAACAATGAGAAAAGCTCAATAAATAAGCTGGGAAGCTCAAATAAGCAAATCCAGTTCTCACAAACCCAAACAAGCCTGCAACTATTGGTAGGCTTGATTTCAAGCTTATCCAATAAGCTAGAAGCCAAAAGGAGACTGGATCTAGAGAGTTGGGTGGATGGGCTTTCCAAAAGTCCAAATCTCACCAACTAAGGTCCTTAAACAAGCTCTGGGTGAGCTTATGATCTTGGCTAGATACACTGACTACTCAGTGTATCAACTAAGATGGGACAACATTGATAAGCCAAATAAGCAGTCTAAATAGGCAATAAAAAGGAAACAAAGCACATGTATAAGCAACTTGCCAGAAGGGCTTCTAAAAACAACAAAAATCAAAAGATAATATGCAATTTTGAACAAGCTACAAGCTAATGAAAGTGGTTATAAAAGTGTGCACAGAGCAACTTAATAAAAATCAGGCAACAAGAAGCAATAAATTAAGCACTAAAACTAAAGAGATAAAAATAACAAAAAATACTATGATGAACACAAACAGGAAAACTACATTATCCTAAGAGCACTAAGCAAGAAACCTAATATCGAACCCTACAGGAAATCAACAAGTTTATTCAAAAATTTATTACTAGAAATTTGACTTTTTAAACTTTAGTTCTATTTTGTCTAACTTGAACTTCTACTGGATCCTAATGACCTATTATGTTGTTTTAAGTGAAAATGAAACTAGTTTAAGTAATCCTAACAACTTATGCTACAATATATATGAATATGATATCTAAATCCTAGACAGTGAACACATAAATGAGATTAGAAGCTGATTTTTGACTTTTATCAAAAAGGGTACTGGTTTTATTGCATAACTGAGCTATCTTAACCTAATGAAACATGTGCAAACCACAAACAACAACTAGAACAGGTTTGAACTCAGTGAGATCCACTGAGCCAAACAGTCCTATATGAGACTGTTTTTGATGTTATAAAAGCATGAGACAAATTCAGGCCATAAGACTGATTCCTAAGGCTATATTATGATAAAATGAACTGAAATGAGTACCTAAATACCAGTAATAACAACAAAGACCTACAAATCAAGACTATGCTATATAAGATGTGATATATGAAATACTGAGCAATAAGAAATTTTAGCAAACAAGTATATAAGATTAAGCAACAATCCAACTAATAAACACTAAATGAACATGAAAGTACATATATAATCAACTAATTAGTACTTCTATAGTAGTATGCCAAAAACAAGGATTTGAGCTTACAACTGCTCCTTGCTTAGAACAAGTGAACCAGGGACCATTACCATATCCTATAGCCCCCCATGAGGCACCTAACCCAAGACCATCCATTCTTTTCCCTGCTCCATGCCTTCTTCATCATATCAACTGATTTTTGAATTTATTAGCTATTTATTGTGATTTTTTTTTTTTATATTTTTTAGTTTATTGAATAAGACTGTATTAAATGCTTGGGTAACTTTTAAAAACTTATAAACGAGCTTAAGTAAACTTAATGGAACAGGCTTTAACAACTTTTAACAAGATTCAAATGAAAGTGTCAATTTCACTTGAAAATGCAAAATGCTATTTCACCAAACAAGACTGGAATTTATGCTTAAAGAAAGTTCATTTAACACTAATAGAACTGATTACAACTGTTTTGAACTAGAAAATACAACTGGAAAGTTAAATTACACTAATTCGACATTCTACAACTAACACTACACTACATATGCTAACTACCCTCTTTTTTCTTCTGCTTTTCTTGACTTATAAGGACTCTCTCAGTCCCCTCTCTCTTTCCCACTTCTCTCTGGACCGTTGGATAGCTCCCATTTGATCTCAACCCTTGAAAAGGGTTTTGGCGGGAAAAACATATATATAGCCAATTGGGTTGGTATGGTGAGGTGTAGGTGAGAGTATTTATTGCTTGGGTGATGTGTAGGGGACAGGAAAGGTGGGTGGAGGTGCTAGGTGAAGGTGGAGGCCATGTGGGGTGGACAAGAGGACCCTGGTTTTTAGGGAGGGAAAAGGGAGGTTAGGGGTGAGGTTTGACTGAGGTTATATAAAACGGGGTGTTTAATTTTTTTGGTGTTGGGCTTGTGGGAGAGGATTGGGCCAAGGAAGGGGTTATAAGGTATTGGGTTTGTTTTTGGTTTTGGGTTATGAATACAAAGGGGTCCGTTTGGTATTATTAGTGAACACAAGGACCATTTTTGTAATTGCTGCAAAGTTCAGGGACCTGTTATGTAATTTTTCAAAATAACCATAAGGACCAAAGTTGCAATGTAGAATATCCCAAGTACCATAAATGCAATTTTATTCCATTTTAACCCTCCAAGGACCATTTGTGTAATTTTTCAAAGTTGAAGGACTAAAATTGCCAACTCTTAAAAGCTTTCATCCAGGGACTAATTTTGACAACTTTTAAATTCCCAAGGACCTTTGTTGACTTTTCTTTGAAATATTTTGATCAGGGACTAATTTTGACAAGTTTTGAAAGTTGGGGGACTGAAACTGCCAATTATGCAAACTTTGTTCGTTTTTCATCTATTTTTACTTATTTTGCATCTGAAACATATAAAACACAATTTTGGAATATTTTCAGCATTTTGATGCATCTTTGAGTGTTTTTAAATGTTTTGCAGCTCAGATTTGACCAAAAATGATGAGTGTTTGAGCACTCATCACATATTCACATAAAGATCAACCAAAGCTTTATTCATAAAACTAAGTTTTGAAAACAAACTCAAAAGTACACATATATAATTAATCATATTGATTATATATTGTTTTCATAATAAACTCTAATTGAAGGTTTTTCAAACAAACATTTTACAAATTAAAAAGAGGGGAAAACTATTCAACCCCCCCCCCCTTCTAGTTTTCCACAAAGGAGAAGATATGAATAGAGAGAAGATAGATATGACTAGTGTAAGTGTTAGTGTTTTGATTTTGGGTGAAAAAGGGGTGGGATCTTGAGAGCGGGAGATTGAAATTTTGGGGAAAATTATGGGGCCCGCTATATTAAAATTTTTGATACTTTGGACTTTTAGATATTGAAAGTCTATCAAATGAGCTCGAAATGTTTAATGAGTTGAGCTAAACCTTATATAAGTTGGACTCGAGTTATTGTTAGTTCTCGAGCTTGTAAGTGATATATTTTTGTTTAATATGTAAGTGTACTAAGTGTAAATACTTATTTATGAAGTGTATCAGGGTTTTTAGCTTGAAGGTCCGACCGAATTCAATTCTTTAGGTTACATTATATTTCATTCTTAGCCTATCAAATGAGGCTCCAAAATTGTTTAATGAGTTGAGCTCAACCTGTAAAGTTCGACTCGAGTTATTATTGAAGTTCTCAAGCTGTAAGTAATACAAAATATGTTTTTTATTAAATGTAAGTGTACTTAAGTGTAATATACTTATTTATGAATATTATCAAAGTTTTTGAGCCTGAATTGTCGAACCGAATTCCAATTCTTAGTTATATTATATTTCAATTTTAAGAATTGTTCGAAAACACAATTTACAGGGGATAAATCCGAGCT
>LBNU01002981.1:92626-119326 GCA_014162995.1 Artemisia annua
ACATAAGGATCTTCGTGATCAAACCCGTGATAGGATATACCCGAAATGAGATTGAGTAATCCATGATTGATTTCAAAGTGATTTGCTTGAATATCGGGAATCACGATGGCTCTCCTCACACCTTGGAAAGGTGATTGGAGTTGTTCCTCCATTGGACGTAAATCATGAAAAGGTTGGGGATCTCCTCCGTTGGGAGCCCCGTTGGGTTGTGCACCGTTGTTGTTGTTGTTGTTCATTTCCTCGAGGTTTGGAAAATTAACACGGTTTGGACGTCGTATAAGACTCTCGGGATTAGAAAGTGGTGGAAAAGGTTCGTTATAAGAAGAACGGGTGTTCATACAAAATGAAACAAATCAAAGTGAAACAAATTGAAAAAGTAAGTTGAAATGAAAATCTTTTTGGTTTTTATGTTTTATAAAAGAAAAATGAGAAATATTTTTGGTTTTTATAGATTTTATAAAATTTTTTTTGTTGTTTTTATGTTTATGAGAAATGATAACTTCCAAAAGAAGGTTCTTCAAAACACAATACTCAACGATCTAATGACTTAATCTAATCAACCGCTCCCCGGCAGCGGCGCCAAAATGATAGTCGTAAAATTCAAGCGGTGAAGCTTAAACCTCGAGTCGTAGTCCCAACGAGGGTTGAATGGATCTAGTCAGCTCAAAATCGTGAGTTATGTGAAGTGAATGAGTTTAAAAGTTGAGATTTGGTTTTTGTTTATACTACGAAAATATTTAAAGACTTAACAACAACTTAGAAAATTTAGAAAATGTTTAAGAGAAATAGAATTAAGAACAAAAGAAAACATAAAGCTAATATAAACTAAAGGCTTATAAGATAAAGTGCAAAAGGATTAAAAGATTTAACGTTCTAAGTTTTAAACTAATGTGAAAAGAAAATAAACTAGTTAAGTAAAACTTGTTAAAAGATTTTTACGAAAATTCGACAGAGTTCCGTTTAGAAGTAAACTAAACGAAACTTCACTCGATGAAACGATGAAGTTAATAAAAGCCTAGCTCGGCATTTGAAAGAAATGATACTTGTAAATGAACAACGCAACTCGACACTAGACAAACTTAAAACTCGCAAAGCTAGGACTCCAAACTCGCAAAAATAACAAGACTCATACTCGCTATGTTGTAAGAAAAAGTTATACTCACAAAATAAAACTATACTCGCAAATCAAAGGAATGATACTCGCAAAATAATTCAAGACCATACTCGCAGAAAAACACTCTTACTCGCTAAAATGATTTGATACTCACAGAAGAAGATCCTTACTCGCAAATGGATAAGGAACAACGGGCTTACTCGCCAAAATAACTATGATACTCGCAAGAAACCAAAGTGATACTCGCTAAAAAAAAACTTCGACTCCTTACTCGCTAAACCCTAATAACGAAACTCGCAAGAAAACAAAAATAGAAAATGACGAGCTGAGATTTTTGTAAACGTTGAAGATGTAAACTAGACTAATTAAAACTTATAAAAAACTTGTTAACTAAATGGTTTAAGCTAGTATATAAGCTAACGCACCCAAAATAAGCTAGACTATCCCATTTTTTTATGTCATTCGAGCCAAAACAACATGCAAAGGTGGCAAAGATTTATAAAAGCTTTTGCAAAAGATTAAGATTAACGTAGGCAATGATTAACACTACCAAAATAAGATTCAAACGTGAAGAGATTAAAGAAAAAGATTGAGGAGCGCGAAAATAAGCTAAGTATTAAGACATGAAAATAAAACTTGCATTAATAAAACCTTACACTAATGAAAACTAAAAACTAGACTCAAAAACTAAGACTAAGACTCAATAAAAACTAGCTTACAAATGAGGCTAAGGGGAGGTATTTAAGGGAGCAAGGAAGCTTCCCTTTTTTACATCGTGTACGGTTTAGCCCCTATACTTTGATATCTCATGAAAGCTACACATAAACTTCTATTACAACGCTACTAAATGTTCTAACAATTAAACGGAAGTCCTTGTAACTTTAGGTAGCGTGTTGACGTGCTTTCCAAAGGTCTTTGAAGACTTAAAGGTGATCACTTGCTCGAATTTGTGAAGCTTATCTTGATATTTAACTTTGAACTTCGATTAAGCGTCTCTTTTATTTTCTTGAGCTTTTAAGAAATAAATTCGTCGTCACGGGCTTTTCTTAGGCAAATTTCATCTTGGGCTTCACTTTAAGACTCTTTTCCACATCTCGTGCTTGTTTAGGGCTTTTTGGTTGATTTTGATGTCGTTTTTGCAATATCCTTTCCTGCACAGTCACAAACACAAAAACACGATATCTTTGGTGTTTAACGTTAGTTTTTGGTCTTTTAGGGTCTGAAAATGGTGAATAAAAGGTATGTGAATAAGCACATACCAGATATCTCTACGTTTTGACGATCACAAAATGTAAAATCATTTAACGTAAGATTACTACGTAAACAAGTATTAAGCTAGTTTATATCATTTTATCCAACTTAATCACTTAAGGTATGAATAAACAAGTGCTTAATACATCTCATGATCAAAGGGGTATTTAATTAATTATTACAAAGTTTATTTAATAATATAAACATATTATATATTTTTGAAAAACACTTTTGGTAATAAAAGAAAATGTTNGACTTTTTTCAGATTATCCACAAAAAGCATTTTCTTTTAAAAAAAAAGGCAAACAAAAAACAAATTTCTTGGTGGGTTTGTTTTCTTTTCGTTGTGAATTTTTTTAAAAAGTTTGGAAAAAACTTGTTCTGGATTTTTTGCCATGAAAATGAAAAAAAAGTTTGTTTGGTTTTGGATTTTTTTGACGGGAAAAGCAAAATTTCTGCCAAACAAGAAAACTCATTTTCCGTTTGGTTTTTTCTCGAAAAAAAATTTTTGTTTTGAACAAAAAAAAAAAAAAAACACCTTGATTTTTGATTTAAAAAAAAAAAAAAAAAAAGTTTTGCCCCTGACGGGCGTTTTTTGTTTTGTTTTGGAAAAAAAAAAACCTTTTGAAATTTTGGAGAAAATTTTGGCATGTTTTTTCTTTTTCCATCTTGGATTTAAGAAGTTTTTTCCTATAAATTAGGCACCTTGTTGATTCCCAAAGATTTTCCAATTTGGAGTTACTTTTGGGAGAAAAAAAAAAGGCTCCGGATTTTTTTTGGTTAAAAAAATTCCCTTGATTTTTTTTTTTTGATTCTTGAAAAAAAAAAAAAAAAAACAACCGTCTTTTTTTCGGAAGTTTTTACTCGGGACTTTTTGGAAATTTTGAATTTACTGATTACCACGATTTTGCACATTTTGATTTGCGAGGCGGGCTTATGAAAACCGGTGTGGGGTGGGTCCAAGGAATTGGGGTTGAACGGTCTAGCTGAGAAGATTTCCATCTCCTTGGGGTTGGTAAGCGTTAGCCCACCCTGATCGTTCAGCGCGTGACACATTTCTCGTCTAGCAACTGTTACCAGTTGCTTGGACACCTCGTCCAATACAAATGGGACCACCACAAGTTTCGCAACTTTGGTAATAAGCATTGGACGTTTGATGAGTTGTTCTTTGTTTTGAAGTAAAAGTCCCATTTGTTTTTAAGAGCCTGCAATAGCATCAGCTTTTGTTTTGGTTTTAGACTCTGCATACACGGTGGAGACAAAACCATGTGTTCGACTTGTTACTTAGCGCACTTGAAAACTTTGCTGTTTTATTTCGAGAATTCCTGAACTTTTGCCTTTGTTTTCAGATGATCGTTTAAAGCTTCATTGAGTGTTCGAGTAACAGATTACCACAGCAGCAGGAATTGAGCAACTTGTATCAACGGTATCCGAAACCATTGTAAGAACGTCATCAATTGATGCAATTCAGATCAAACCCGTGATTAGCGGACACTTTTCAGGTAACTCTTTGAAACGTATCCCAAACTCGCTGGAATGATTCATCGAAAGCTTGTTGGAATCGAAAGATTTTGAGTACGAAGATTGAGGTTTCTAGAAGGTGGACAGAAATTTGGTTGGAGGAACTCTGTTGGCGTAATCATTCCAATCTGAATCGAGATTAGGGGGTTCTTTTCTAGCCAAGTACGAGCAGCTCCTTTGAGAGGAAAAGGGGAGAACAATCTTCATCTCTTGGACAACATCATAAGGAACTTGGTTGATTTAATGGTTTCAGCAATGGGTCGGTTAAGTCGAATCGGAACACTAAGATCTCGTGATCAAACCGTAATAGGATATACCCGAAATGAGATTGGAGTAATCCATGGATTGATTTCAAAAGTGATTTGCCTGAAATATTCGGGAATCACCGATGGCTTCCTCACACATTGGAAAGCGTGCATTGGAGTGTTCCTCCATTGGACGTTAAATCATGAAAAAGGTTGGGGATCTCCTCCGTTGGGAGTCCCGTTGGGTTGTCACCGTTGTTGTTGTTGTTGTCATTTCCTCGAGGTTCTGAAAATGTAACACGGTGGGTTGACGTCGTATAAGACTTCTCGGGATTAGAAAGTGGTGAAAAAGTGTCTGTCTATAAGAAGGAACAGGTTGTTCATACAAAATGAAACAAATCAAAGCTGAAACAAATGAAAAAGGTAAGTTAAATGCAAAATTACTTTTTGGGTTTTTAATGTTTTATAAAAGAGAAAATGGAGAAATATTTTTGCGTTTTTATAGGTTTTATAAAATTTTTCTTTGTTGTTTTTATGTTTCATGAAAAATGATAAACTCCCAAAAGGAAGGTTTTTCAAAACACAACGGAGTACTGCAACAGGATCTAATGACGTTAATCTAATCAACCGGCTCCGCCGCAGCGGCGCCAAAATGATAGTCGTAAAATTCAAGCGGTGAAGCGTTAAACCTCGAGTCGTAGTCCCAACGTATGGCGTTGGAATGGATCTAGTCAGGCTCAACAATCGTGAGTATGTGAAGGAATGGGGAGTTAAAAGTTGGAGGATTTGGTTTTTTTTTTGTTTATACTTACGAAAATATGGTTAAAGACTTAACAACAACTTAGAAAATTTAGAAAAGTTTAAGAGAAATAGAATTAAGAAGCAAAAGAAGAACATAAGTATATAAACTAAAAGCTTATAAGATAAAGTGCAAAAGGATTTAACAAGATTTAACGTTTAACTTTTTTAAAGCTAATGGTGAAAAGAAATTTAAAGTAGTTAAGTAAAACTTGTAAAAGATTTTTTACGAAAATTCGACCAGAGTTCCGTTTAGAAGTAAACTAACACGAAACTGTCACTCGATGAAACGATGAAGTAATAAAAGCCTAGCTCGGGCGTCTTGAAAGCAAATTGATACTTGAACATGGAACAACGCCAAACTCGACACTAGTACAAACTTAAAACTCGCAAAGCTAGCGAACTCCGAAACTCGCAAAGAACAACAAGGACTCGATACTCGCTATGTGTTGGTTTATAGTTTAATGATGACAAAAACAAGAAGAATGAAAACAATAGGATTTAATTGACAAAGGGATAAAACTTCATCATTGCAAGGAAAAAATTACTACGATCTTTTTATTCATTTACAAATCATTCTTTGTTAACCCTACTGGTTCTCTATTATATTAAAAAAAAAAGAGGGGAATACGCAGGGATTAGTTGTATATTAAGTCTTTCCATAATGTAGCATATCTAAAGGTGTGTGTGGGTGTGTGTTCTAGGGCGTGTAAACTATAAACGCCTAGAACTAGTCTTATTAGTGTTTCGTACCTTCAAGGTCTGGAGATGTCTTAGATCCCTGTTACAGTTAGGTAACACGTTATTATTCTGATCAAATAATAATTGGAGGTGATGATGGTGAAAAACCTTGTGTCAATAACAATTGATTTGTTCTTATTCCGCTGCATGTATATTCATTGTTATTGTTAAACCCTAAGGCTCAAAACGATCCAAGAACTTAATTGATTATGGCGTACATAAGTTCTATCAAGTGGTTTCAGAGCTTGGGGAGCTCGTTACCTAGGGATTCACAAGGTTTTTAGTCGAAGAATGAAGAAGAAAATCGACTTGGGTTTCAATTTTCGCAACTTTCTGCAGTGCTGTTTTCAACAGGCGATTTCTCTTTCGTTAACCGTTGGATCGAGCTGAAATTTTTACTGGAGGTTCTCAACATGCCAAGGAAGAGTTTCACCGGAGGGATCTTCCATCTGAGCTTTTAATCGAAAGCTATAAGGTCTCCAAGTCTGCTGCAGAAACTGGTGAAGTAAGTCGTTTTTCTTTAGGGTTTTTAAAGATAATCGATCTTTAGGGTTTGCTATTAATTGTTTTAAGATTGTCATGAGTTGTTACTATTATTATCAATCACTTTATCATGATTAATGTTTGGAGCAATTATGGGAATTGAAGATTTAAAACCCTAACTAGTCGAAACCCTAGCTTATTACGGGTCAGTGGAGAAAAGAGGGTTGTTGTTTTATGATTGGAAGATGAATTAATTGCACATGAATTGGTTGGTCGTAGTTTTTATTTGTATCTTTTGCAAGTTACCGTGAATTTATTACCTCGTGCTACAACTAAATAATAAACGATATATTTATTGGGTCATTGGATCTGATTGCGGCAAGTGGTATAATGGTATGTCCAAAAGAACATGGGACGGTGGAAGATTTAATATGTGAAAGTTGCAAGTGTTGTTGACTTTGACAAGTTGAAGGTAATTGTTTAATTCAACCAATCTCATATATGTAATCACATGGGACGGTGGCTACATGTTTATAAGGTATATTAATGGATTGTCGTTTGTTGAGATTTTGAATAAATGGAAAAAGGAGCAGGTTTAATTATTCTTGTACAAGATTTGTTCGTTGAATTAATGGGACGGTGCAAATTTACAGCAACTTGGTGCGTTTGATATTGACAGCAGGTAACTGCTGTTGTGTCTTGAAACTACTGCTACTTAAATGAGTCTACTGCTACGCTTAAAACAACTCTGCTGCTTGGGTTTTTGACTCTACTGCTCGGTATTATTTTAACTCTGCTGCTGGGAATTTATGACACTACTGCTGCGTATTACTAAACTGCTGCTCGTGTTTTACTCTGCTGCTCGACGACATTCACTCTACTGCTGAGTGTTTTTACTCTGCTGCTACCAGTATCAACTCTACTGCTCGGTCTGCTGCTGCGTTATTTGTTCTACTGCTGCATTTTGATAATTTACGAGTAGTAAGGGGAAGTCGAGATGGGTTCATTGTGTGATTGTTTCTACTTTGGTTCTCGGCTTATATGCAGATTGGTTATTGGTTTACACACACATAAGGGAAGTTTTTACACACACAAGGAGTTTGGTTTGGTTATTGTTCTTAAACGTTTTTAAAGGCTCGCATTAATTTTCTTATTGGAGGAGAGGAGTATTTGTTGCTACTTTGATGATGCAATGGAATTTATCAAGGTTGTGTCTTATCATATCTTAAACGGTCTGACAACGTTTAAAGATACTTGTTTGTTTATACGGTGGTGACAACAATTTGACAAATCTAGCAATGTGTGATTTTTCTTATGATGCTCTATGCACACATTGGCTATCACTTAAAGGAGTTACATTGTAGTGCTCAGTGTCTCACAGAGGATGAGGATTTTGTCAAAGGATTGCGGTCTACNATTATTTTTCTTCAACAATATATAAAGCCTACAGATTTGAAGAATCATTTTATGTACATGCATCACTCGAGGGGAAGTTTCTACGGTTTATTCATTCTCTATTTGTTGATAACAAAAAGGGGAAGAAATATTGTGATGGCATGGCATGATTTAAGGGGAAGACAAGATTGTTTTCATTCATGGGTGAGATTTAATTATCTCAACTTCTCTACTTCGTCTAGGGAAGTTCGTACAAGAACGTGTTTGTTTTGTCATCATCAAATAGGGGAAGATTGTTGGGTTTATAGATTTAATGAAACAAAACAAGAAGAATGAAAACAAGAGGGACTTAATGTGACAAAGGATGAAACTTCATATGCAAGAAAAAGATTACTACGAATCTTTTTATTATTTAGCAATATTCTTTGTAACCCTAATTCTGTATTATATAAACAGAATACAGGGAATTGGTTTTTACATAAGTCTTCCATAATGTAGATATCAAAAGGTGTGTGTGTGTGTCTAGGCATCAAGTCCTCTAATGGATGCCTAGGGTTCGTTAGCCTCAAGGTCAATTTTATTCCCCCATCTTCCTCCCCTGAAACTATCAAACATTGGGGAGGTATGCAACAATTTCTCTGTAACGGGGAGTAAACATGAAATCCGGCTAAACCACAAGGACAGACGATGTAGTTTACTCTTTTATATTTAACTAGCTAGCTTATAGACCCGTTGACACTGGGTCATTTTTTAAAAAGATATAGAAATGACATGATAAGAAAAAGTATTAAAGTCAGTTTGTTCCATTTAAAAAATATCAAACAAAGAATGAGACAATGCGGGCATTATAATATCAGAAATGGATTATGTTACAATTACACAAACAAACGTCCAGCCTCGGTGTCTCCAAAACTTTTATTTTTGAGTAGCAAAATATGTGTGTGACCGCCTATTGATTTACAACCAACATGTAAGTTTGTTCCATTTATAATATGTAACAAATAATGAGAGAACGAGTCAATTATAATATAAGATATTGTTTTTGTTGCAATTACACAACAAACGTCAAAGTTTTGGATGTCCAATTTTTTTTTGTGTTGAGTAACACTAAATGTGATTTAGCTCGTATAGATGTACAACCATAACATTAGAAAATAAAAAATAGATTCAATCGTATATAAAATCATAGCTTAAAGACACGTGGATTCACGGGGTTTTTAAAGAAATATGAAAATGAGATAATAAGAAAAAAAACAAACGTAAACATGTTCCGTTAATATATGAAAGAAACAATGAGATAATATATGAATTATTCGACAATCAATTGAGTTTGTAACAATTAAAAATAAACATGGATGTCGTTGTCGTCTCCAAATTTGACGGTCTTGAATAGCAAATGACATATGTGAGCGCTAATTAATTTGATAGCAAATGTCAATTCCATGCACACCTAATAATCAATAGAAAATGTAAGCAAAAGCAGGTGTCATTCATAATGTATTATAATTTAAAGGGCTAATAGTACCAAAAATGTATCATAATTGTCACTTATTCTTTCTATAGGTATCTAATAATAATAAATCAGTCATGCTACTACCTTAGTACATAATTTATACTACATATAACCCTACGCTATATTCATTTGGACAAAAGGGCAATATCGTTAGCTAATTCACTAATGCTTGGTGTAATGACACCCGCTTACGGCATATCTAATCCTTGACACACAAATATATATCAATGTTGTAGCACCAATAACACAATATCCTCATGTAGGAGTTTGACTGATAAATTATATAGCTTTATGTGATAATTCAAGACAAACTCAAATTCAAAAGTACCAAAAATCCTCAAACTTGTGACCAAGTAGATAACATTAAAACCAAAAACGACTACGCTGGACTAAACTGAACTAATAAACTAAAGAACAAAACAAAACGCGATAACTGGTTATCTGGAAATGTGTAGATTAATAGCTAACACACAATTTTCTTTATCCTTCTTTTTCTTCTTCTTTTCAGATTTATCCACATCAAATACCACAACTTTTTCGGCTTCTTCTTTTTTTTTTTCCTTCTTTTTCTCGATACTCTCACCTTCTACATCATCTTTCACTTCTTCAGCCTTGTGTTTATTGGATGCTACCGGCGTATCAGTAACTTCTGCCTCTTCAATACCCTTTTGCTTCTTTTTCTTCTTTTTCTCACCGTCAACATTCACACCCTCCGTACCCTCCACAGTTTGTTCCACCACAGGTGCAGCTGCAAGACTCGCAACTGAATCACCACCGGTAGGGAAAACTACATTCCTCAACCACTCAGTCGGAGTATTCTCAAGTGTTGAATCCTTGTCAACCATAAATAGTCTGCGATAAAATAAAATGAAAAAGATTAAGAAAAGTATTATCGTGACATGTTGAATCCTTTTGTAACTACATACCCGTTTAACCATGTCACAATAAGAACTTATATACATATGCTAATGTAAACTGAAGACGACTAAATCAATAAATGACTCCCATATAAAAGGTATCACATGTTTACAAAAGGTTTTAACGATATTGAAACTATAAAATTGGCGGATAAAAGATTTGGGGTTTCATAAAATAAAAGGAACCATAAAAATAATGAGAAGTAATAAGATTACTATTTATAACTAAGCACCACAAACTTGCATGTTCCACTACTGATACTATAATGTTTATGTTTTTTATGAGATCATAAACATAAAAGACTTATGACCCGTGCAACTGCAACTTACAAACAGCTCATAAAATAAAATACTTCGAGCTTGAATATGTGAAACTTTTATTACCTCAAAAAAGAACTATTGCAAATTATTATGACATACATCTAAGTTGAATTATATTGTGGATAACTTTTATTTAACTTTACTCGTGTTATGACCCGTGCAACAGCGACTATACATGTAACCATCATTTCGAACAAAACTGGGATTCTGCATCACTATACACATCCAAACACCATTATAGCGCTCAAAGAGCAGACCTCACCCCTATTTCTACACTTAAAATCTTAATTATGACAATCATGATAACATTTAATGGATGTCATGGTATTGAACTATCATAGGTTAAGTCTAAATGGTTGTGCAGCCTTTCTAAGTAGCAATATTTCTTTAATTTGTATCAAGTAGGAAATGAACTACAGTACAACTTTAGCCATGTACATATCCTTAACTGAAATCCCAATTGACCCGTAACATACCCAATCGGACCCATTTAATTTAAGGAATTTCTTAAGTAAAGCAGTGTCCATTTCGACACCTAAAGCATTTTCTTATTACACAACTTGATCAAGAAGGTACACATAGAGAGAAGCTACTAAATCTTTTTATCACTTTATTGTAACTGAAATAGTATACTAATAGTAACTATAGAGAGAAATTAATTATTAACAAAAATTATAGTCAAGTTGGACAAAAAACCATCTCTTTTGTTTGGTGATAAATGTTGACATAAATAATGCATAAAAACGTTATTTATATTTTTCGATATCTCTACGTTTTGACGATCACAAAATGTAAAATCATTAAACGTAAGATTACTACGTAAACAAGTATTAAGCTAGTTTATATCATTTTATCCAACTTAATCACTTAAGGTATGAATAAACTAGTGCTTAATACATCTCATGATCAAAGGGGTATTTAATTAATTATTACAAAGTTTATTTAATAATATAAACATATTATATATTTTTGAAAAACATTTTTGGTAATAAAAGAAAATGTTTAAATCATACTAAATATATGAATTCAAATTTTTAACCAAAATTAGTTAGTTTTTCACCAAATAAACTTTCCCCACTAAAAGACAGAAAATCTGGCCGTTACAGCTGGGCGGCCCCCTTAATTTTAAGGGGGCCGGCCACACTCCCCTGTCAGATTCTGTCAGAAATTTTCTCCTATAAATACCACCTCAAACCTGGTATTTTTCTCACCTTTTGCACGAAAATTTTCAGATCTAAATCTCTCTAAACATCTTCTAAAACCTTTGATCATTAGATTATTAATCCTTGTTTCAAGTGATTCAATCCCTTCTCATCCATCCTCATCCAAAGTGCAAAAGAAGAATACTCCTTCAACAACCAAGTTTAAGAAGTATTGTAGAGTAGTTGTGTATATTGTATATATTATTTGTGAAGTTGTGTTGTGATTGTAATAAGTAGTTTTAGGAGAAGTAGAAGTTGTGTAGAGGAGAAGAAGTTGTGTAATAGTGAAGAAGTGTGAAGTAGTGAAGAAGGTGTGGTGTGTACAAGTAGAGTAGAAGTTGTGAAGAAGTCGTGAGATTGGTTCTAGCTAGGATTAGAACCCGACATCTAGCTTTGTGTCGTTAAGCCAGTGTAAGCGAAAGTTGTGTAAGGTTTCTCCGCCACAAGGGAGTTTGTTGACATAGTGAAGAAAACTCTTGAGTAGGTGACTCGGGGAGTGGAGTAGGAACAAGGAAGGTGACCTTGTAGCTGAACCACTATAAATTCTTGTGTTGTGGTTTGATCTTTCTAACTCTTTACTTTCATTACTTATTTACTTCTACTATATTTGCTTAGTTAGTTAGTAACTATATAATTGTTCATATAGTGCAAGTATTGAATTCACATAAACTAGAATCGAAGTTTTTGAAACAAACTTGTTTTTATAAATTTTAAAACGGACGTAAAACTATTCAACCCCCCTTCTAGTTTTCCACAATTGGTATCAAGAGCCACGTCAAACAAGATTTTAAAATAAACTGTATTTTAAAACTTGAATCGAACTATGGAATCGGAAAAAAATTTAGAAGGGCAATCTATGCAAAGACCACCACTATTTGAAAGTGATGGATTTTTATATTGGAAAAATCGATTTGAAACTTATGTGAAATCAAAGGATCTAGATCTTTGGCATGTTATTACTAATGGTGATTTTCTTCCTTTACAATATAATTCGGAAACTAAAAAGGATGAACTTGTTTCTTACGAAAAACAAAGCGATGATTTGAAAAAGAAACTTTCTAAAAATAATGAGGCTAAAATGGTGATTTATAATGCGTTACCACGCAAAGAATTTGAAAGAATTTTTATGTGTAATACCGCAAAAGAAATTTGGAATTCTTTACTAATCACCCACCAAGGTAATAGTCAAGTCAAAGATAATAAAATAGATCTTCTTGTACAACAATATGAACAATTCACGATTCCGGGGGAGGAATCGATAGATAATGCTTTTGCTAGATTTAACATAATCATCACAAGTTTAAAAGCACTTGATGAGAATTTTTCTAGCAAGAATTTTGTAAGGAAATTTCTTAGGGCTCTCCATCCGAAGTGGCGTGCTAAGGTGACGGCTATTGAAGAATCAAAGAATCTATCAACTCTACAACTTGATGAACTAATCGGAAACTTGAAAGTGCATGAAGTGATAATAAAGAAAGATTCCGAAATGGTTAAAGGAAAAAGGGAGCAAAGCAAATCAATTGCATTAAAGGCAAAGAAGGACTCTAGTGATGAAGAATACTCAACATCCGAAAGTGATGACGAAGAATACGCTATGGCCGTGAGAGATTTCAAGAAATTCTTTAAAAGACGAGGAAGATATGTTAGACAACCATTTGATGAAAGAAAGACATCGCACAAGTGTGGGGATCTGGTATGTGCTTATTCACATACCTTTTATTCACTATTTTCAGACTCTAAAAGACCAAAAACTAACGTTAAACGCCAAAGATATCATGTTTTTGTGTTTGTGACTGTGCAGGAAAGGATATTGCAAAAACAACATAAAAATCAACCAAAAAGCCCTAAAACGAGCACGAGATGTGGAAAAGTGTCAAAAATCCGAGTCAACGATGATATCTACTTAAGAAAAGCCCAAGACGACAAAGTTATTTCTTAATAGCTCAAGAAGATGAAAGAAACGCTTAATCGAAGTGGAAAGAGATTTATAAGAAGAAGCTTCCCGAATTCGAGCAAGTGATCATTTTTACATCTTTGAAGACCTTTGAAATACACGTCAACACGAAGCCTCGAAGTTACAAGACGTTACATTTAGTAGTTAAGACATTTATTAGTGTTGTAATGTAGTTTATGTGTTATTTTCATGAGTTGTAAAAGTCTAGGGGGCAAAATGTACACGAAGGCAAACTTGAGCTCCCCCTAGCATGATAAATATCCCATGGGTAGCTTCATTTGAAAGCTAGTAGGAGTAGGGAGTAGAAATTAGTCTTAGCTTATTTTTGTGTATTAGTGTAAGTTTTATTTTTATGCAAGCTTATTTTCATGTCTTAAATACTTGTCTTTAGCTTATTTTTAATCTTTCTTCTAAATCTTCACATCTTCTTGAGCTTATTTTCGTGTCATCTTAATCTTTTATCAAAGCTTATATAGTTTTCGTCACCTTTGCATGTGTTTTCATTCGAATAAAAGAAAAAGATATGGGTTAGGATTTAGTTTTGAGTCGTTAGCTTTTATATAATTTTATTTGTCATTAAAACTAGATTTAAACAAAAGTTTTTATAAGTTTTCTTTAGTTTTTTAGTTTTCATTGTTTTGTTTCACGAAAAAAAAAATAAGTTTAGTACGTTTGTTTTTAAGGGTTTTGCGAGTTTGGTTTCTAAAGATTTAGGGTTTTGCGAGTTGTGTTTAGAATTGCGAGTATGGATTGATTGAATTGCGAGTATGGGTTTTGTGTTAATTCTTAGCGAGTAGGGTGAGTGTTTTTGCGAGTAAGGGCACCATTTTAGCGAGTATGACCATATGAATTAGCGAGTATGGGAATCTTCATAAGTCTAGCGAGTATGGTACATTTAATATAGCGAGTATGGAACCCTTAGTTGCGAGTATGACCATATGAATTAGCGAGTATGGATAGTTAGAGTTAGCGAGTATGGGTAGGTTAGGGTTAGCGAGTATGGTAGGTTAGGTTCTAGCGAGTATGAATTCTTATTTCCTTATTATGCGAGTATGATACATGTTTTGCGAGTATGGTTTGTTTCAAGTTCTTTTCTAGTTCAATTTCTTTTACAAGCCGAGTTAGGCTTTTATTTTCCTCATCGTTTAATCGAGTGAGGTTTTATTTTTATTAGATCTAAACGTTACTCTGTCGAATTTTCTTAAAATCTTTTTAGTAATGTTTTATTACTTAAGTTCTTTGTCTTTTCATTACTAGATTAAAACTTTATTAGCTCTTAATGTTTTCAAGTCTTTAATATTTCTTTTCTCGCTTAGTAAACTTTTATTTACGTTTATTAAATCTAAAATTCCAAAAACATTTTATTTTCTAAGTTCACATTTCATTTCCTTTGTCGCTTTATTTCATTTTAAAATGAGTTGTGAGTAGTTTAATTCGTGTTTGCTTAGTGATTCGAGTTTGTGAGCTAAGTGCGAGTATCAAGGGTATGTGATTAATAATCGTTAAGATTATTTAGACTTGAGATTTAATTATTCGAAGAACAAAAGCCTGAGAACGATTAAATCACTCGTCTAGAGTTATTATCTCTTCAAAAGATTAAATTGACAACTAATCTCGAGAAAGGAAAATAATTCGTCACAAACCTTTAGCTCATATTTAGTGAACTTATTCGAGTCGCTTGGCAAACATATTGTTTTTAAAATTCATTTACCGCTTTCATTACTTATCGCACTTTAATACTTGTTTTCTTTAAGTCACTTTATTACATGTTTCTTTACTTGCTTACTTATTTTGTGTCGCTTTATCGCTTTCCTTTACTTTAATTGCATTTTAATTGTCGTTGTAGTATAATCAAAACCAAATCATCTTTTAAACCTTATTCATCTCACATATCTCACGATCTTGAGTGACGAGATCAGTTCAACCCTCGTTGGGACTACGACTCGAGTTTAAAAGCTTCACCGCTTGAAAAACGAACTCGTCAAAATGGCGCCGCTGCCGGGGAGCGGTTGATAAGATTAAGTCGTTCGATCGTTTGAGTAATGTGTTTTGAAGATCCTTCTTTCGAGAAGTTAACGCTTTTGTAAATATTTTTAAAATATAAAATCACAAAAACATTTTCTCTTCTAAATTGTTTTTCTTTTGATTCCCCTTTTTACTAATATTAAAAATTCAAAAAGATTTTACTTTTCAAAAATTGATTTTCACTTTTATTTCACTTTTCGTTTTTCCAACATAAAAACCCAAAAAATAATCTTCTTATCCTCTCATCGTGTAATTCTATCTCTTTCCCCCTCTTTTATTTAATTCTCATGGATTCATTGATACTTTGTGTTGGTTGTGGTGAACCACTCTATGGTTCACCGTGTCGATATTGTACGTGCGAAAGGTGTGGTAATGATATTCAAAACGGAAGTTGTTTATTTTGTGGTTCGAGTAATTCATTCATCTATGATCAAAATCCGAATTCATTTAACAACTCTTCAAACTTTTACAACTACCCACCTCAACCCAATTATTCTTCGTACGATCAATGTTATTGTGATATTTGTGGAGATTCGTTAGATTCGACATCGACTTATTTTCAACGGTGTACTTGCGAGAGGTGTGTTAGAAATCTTATCGATGGATTCTGTTCGTTTTGTGCTTTTGAAAATGAAAACTCATATTCTCAAAATTTTAATTCGAACTTTTCCAATTATCCTCAAAATGATTCTTACTTCCCTCCTCAAAACCTTTATGAGCAAGAACCGTATTTCAACAACAATTCAGTCCAAGATACTCCAAATTTTGAGAAATCAAAAGAAGAACTACTCAGTCTAATGAAGGAGTGTAAAGAGATAATTCTTAGAAGAAACCAAGAAAAAGAAAACTTTGAGGAGAGCGGAGAAGACGAGTCTTTGAAAGAAGAAAACGAAATCAATTCTTCGAGTGGCAATCCCACTCCATCTTGTGAACCTTTAAATGTTGAAAATTTTTCTTTGGAATCTCTCGACGACAATTTCTTTAAACTTCAATACGCTTTAGAGATTGCGAGAGGTCGTGTTATTCATGAAGAACCATTGCTTCCTCTCCCTCCGAAGAACGATGAAGTTACTGATGAGTCCATTGATAATAATGATGAGATATGTTCCAAGTCTGACAAAGGTTATACTTCCTTGTCTTGTGGAGAAATCGATTACGTTGAAGAAGAAATCCTTCAGTGTGGCAATCCCACTTCATTTTCTGAACCAAATATTCCCGACTTCTCTCCAGAAGAGATCGATGTTCTTTCAGATATTGATGAAACTTCGAATGAATCAGATAACCAAGTTCTTGAATCTTTCAAAACAACTTTCACCAATCCTCTGTTTGATTTCGAACCAGATTTCACCATGATTTCAGATAATCCGCTCTTCGATATTCAGATTAAGGATAGTTACGAGTCTGTTACTGAACCTGAGGTTACGAATGTTTATCATATGGTTGATTCTCTTCACGATGAGTTTTTAACTCCAGTCGATCCGACTCCATCAAGAATTGTAGAAGTTTCTGAGCCTACTAAGTCGTCATCTCCGAATGATTCATCATCTTTTACCGTGGTTGATGCTTCATTATCGTTCCTTTCAGAAGATAAAAATTTTAAACCCGGGATATTACCTTGTAAGGACTCTTATGGGCTCCAATCTTTCATTCAAGGACCAATTTTGACAACTTAAAATATTCCAGGGACCTTGAATGATAAAACTCCATATTTTTGGATTCCAGGGACTAGTTTTGCCAATTTTTGAAAGTTGGGGGACTAAAACTGCCAATTCTGCAAACTTTGCTCATTTTTCATTTGTTTTTAAACATTTTGCATTTGAGACATATAAAACACGATCCTTGGATATTTTCATCATTTTTATGTGTTTTTGAGTGTTTTCAGATGTTTTGCGTTTCAGAATTAACCAAAAATGATGATTGTTTGAGCACTCATCACTAATTTTGTGTGCATGTAAAATAAAACAGATGATTAAGGTTCATCCAGAGATGCAGGCATAAATTGGATTGGATTTTGAGCCTGTTGTCCATGAAAAAGCAAAAGCTAAGATTGAATTGATTGAAACTTTCAACCCTGATGATTCGACTTCCACACTAAAAAAATCACACCTTTTTACGAAATTTCAAGAACATCTGATCAACACTATACGAGGTTGATGAGAAGCTTTTGATATCAGGAGCCGATGGGATCCTAATGGACTTGGGAATGTCATCAATGCAGGTATGTAAACTATTAACATTTTCACCTATCAGTGTGCACAGATGATTTGATATACAAAAGTTATTATATCAATGCCTTATAAATCTAATGCTACATTGGCTAATTTCTTTAATATTAGTAATAGTGCTTTTATTACCTTTGCAGTAGTGGCATACAAAGTTACCTCATAACAAAACCAAATAGTAAAATAGCAAAGGGTTTCGCGGTTGCGTAATTATATTGCCAAAATACATTTGTATGATATAGTTTGATACTTTTTCAGTACTGAAGCATCAACACCTTGGCATAGTGATCAGTGTTCTAATGTCCTTACAAGGGTCTCAGGTTCGTTGAACCACCATAAGTAAATACCATAGTTGATCAATGACAGGAAAGGATTAAAAAAGGATATCCCAACTAGACCGCATACATCTGAGTAGATCATTCTAGATAACTTAAAAACCATATTAGTTTACCCCGTTTATGTTTTATATAATGTTTAATAAATTAAGCTATGATGCTCAGCCTACCAAGTGCCACATATATTTTTTAAAAAGATAAGATTATTAACAGATTTCAGTTGACTAACCTAAACAAAAGAATGAAAAAAAAAAAAAAACAAAAAAAAAACAGAGCTAATTAAAGTATTATAATTGAAGTATTTATTCTAAGAATTTATCAGGTACACAACTAAATGTTCATTGTAGTTTAAAGATAAATAAATATATAACTGTTTGGGGACTAATTTGTTTACTTATTTTATTCATGAAAATTGACTCTTAAATTTTCGAAACATGTGTTGTTTATTATGTTCGTGAATAGATGACTAAGCGCGTGGACACACGTGAGGAGAATTTGACGTGTTGGAAACGGAGAACGGATAGTGATATAATGGTGATCAGGTAATGGTGATCGGTTGGATGCCATCTGAAAATGGTTTCTTTGTCGATTCACGTCGCATGTGTTGTCTTTCTTCGTGGCATGACTTTATTCATTAGAACTTGATATTTCCTTGATAAATATGTGTGAAAAGCTTGTCTTTATCAAATCCTTTTGTCCATGCCTCGTTTTCTTCTTTCTCTTTTCTTTCGAAACTCTCCAAATGTGCATGATCACTTCATTTCTTCATTTTTAATCACTTTTTCCTGCTTTTGGCTATATTTGCATGTATAAACACTTTTCCACGATTAAGTAACAAATATATACAAATATGACCAATTTCCATTCATAAAACCAACAATAACGCTTCTAAAAACATGTTAATTTTGAGTGTTATCAGGCTCTTATATGCTGCATAAAAGTAGCATCTAAAAGAAGTTGTTTGATATAGTCAGGGTGATCTGGATCAGATCCCATATGGATTTTACCACCTCCACAGCACAAATGATATGTAGCCTCTCGATGACCTTTTAGCCGCTCTTCACGCCAAAATGCGGCCTTACAATAACGGCATCGCTCATTACAGTCTCCTAAATCTTCGTATCCATCTGATTGGTCTGGAATTGTAAAAAGAATGCAATTTAAAAAATGAAAGACAACATATGCGAATGAAAGTTAAGCGTTGATAACCATGGTTTCTGACTTTTTTGGCCGACTAATCCACGGGGTCTGAACCCACCGCCACACAGACTCAAACCCGGTGAAGCCCTCCCTTTTCAGGAGGTTGGCGTGGCCACTTAAGATTGATTGCACCTAGCAGAAATTGAACTTGAGACCTCACACATTTTAGAGTGATAGTCACAAGCCCTTTTACCACTAGGCCACCCTTAAGTGGTCTTTACAACTTGCATTCTAGCTAACTTGGGTTTGTGCTTATTTCACATCTAATTGACCACCTTGGCCTTTCCTGCCCAATAAAAAATAAACCCAATGACACATTACTTATAATTCAAGCTACCCACAAAATATTTTATAGCCATAGTACATTTGTTGTGAAAAAAATATAAATTATGCGTTTTTTTTTCTTTTTTTTCTTTTTTTTTTCTTTTTTATTTTTTAATTGTAAATTTGCCTATAGTCATACCCATTGATGAGCGACTACTTAAAATCAAGGCTACACAAATAGGCAGGCAATGCCAACGAGTATAATAGAGATGAGTTGTGCATTGAGTTAGTGACGTCTTCTAATAATCCTGATGGAGTTACTATGCAATATTTAGTGAAAGGAGATGACGGGATTTTGGTTTATGATGTTGCAGCCACAATATACATCGGTTGTATTACCAGTAGGCAACTATGATGTTGAAAAGCTTATGCTTTATGTACCCACACTCAATGTGTCAAATAGAACTCATGCATATTATTCGTATACCTGTTGATGTTTCTTATCAAGTTCTTAGTAGTTACATGGTTACTCATAATGTATAATTATATATGATTCATCACTAATCTTAATAATTTCATGGCTGTCAATTTTTAGGTATATTTGAACACTTTCCCAATTGTTGAAAACTGAAAAGCTTATGCCTTAAGCGCACTCTTTACTTGAATGATTATCTGGTTTAAGTAGTGGAATCCCCCCAACATATTTAGTTTCTTGAAGGTTTAATTTTGGTGTTTTCGTTCGTTAATCCACTGTCGGTTTTTATGCAGCGCCATCGAGTAACTTTAATCCCAATAATTTAGATGGGAGCTTGATGAGAAGAGACTTTTTAGGACAGGTTATATGTTTAGTTCAACTATGTGCGCAACTGTTTGAAAAAATGACTACTACAAAAAATTACTGCATGATCTTGATGATAAGAAGGCCATCGTATGAAAACTTTGTTGGTAATGATGGAAAGTCGCAAGAGCAATGAGATTTTAGTCTTAATGCTTTGAGGACTGAAATACAAATGTGGTCAGTGTATTATTTAATGCTAATCTTGTATGACTTGGTATTAATATATAAAATGTTGCCCATGTTATAAACTATGATATGCCTGGGAATATTGAAAATTATACTCTTTGTATATGACGTATGTTCTATTATCTCGAGCAAATGCTTATACATATCAACAGTCCTATGCCTCCGTAACCTTCTAGACATGAGGCTTCCAAGCTTAAGCCTAGATCAATTCGTGATATGCCACCCTAATGACACGTTTAAAAAAATATCATTGCATGACATTTTGCTTGAAATTTATAAGATAATTCTTAATCCAAAAACATTATTTGAAAACAGTAAATAAATAAAAGCATATATATTTAAGAGTTCAGATTTTTAATAGAGCAAGTAAAACCATTTAAGACACGATAAATTTAATAGTTATTTTGCTCTTAGTAGGTTATGTAACATGTTGAGTTAAGAAAAGAAGTATACTTGCTCTTGCTAACAGATAATTTAATTTTGATATCCAAAGGGGCGTTTGAATGTTAGTTACACTCCGTAATAGCTAAACTTACAAAGTTACATGGTAACACAACCATTATGAACTTCACAAACACAACATGCGGTAGCTAAACTTCATACATAAAGATGATCATGTTTATGAAAATACCATATATGAACTTCACAACGTACATCAAACGTAATTATAAAATAAAAGTAAGCATAAAAAAAAAAAAAAAAAAAAAAAAAAAGTAAGCTATTTGTTTTTTAATAAACAAAAATATGTTATTTAAAATTTTAGAGGAAACCCCGCGCGTGCGCGGGTATTATAACTAGTATGGATTCAAGTGAGAACACTAAATATCGTGAGAATATTTTTAAGCATATGCCAAAAAAAATTGTGAAATAAAAAAAATCACATGTGAATGGTTATGAATAAAACCGGTATTATTCACATGTAATTTTTTTCACAGTAACTCACATATGTTTTTTTGTCGTTGATTCTTTGTTTCCGGATCTCCTCTTTGTTAAAGGAAAATAAATTGTTGTTGTTTATTTTTACAATTTACTAAAGACGCATTTATTACTGCTTTGATTTTTACAAAAGCCAAAAATTTAATAGTTTTACTCTTTGAAAGTTAGTTGACAGTTTTACTTTATGTACTATTACTTAGAACTCATGTTCTTTTCTCTACTTTAGAAATTGGGTATTTCTAACTTATACCTCGGGGTACAAGTTAAGGAAAGATAAAAAGTACAAAAAGTATCCAAAAGTACAAAAGTTGCCCAAAAAGTACAAAAGTTACCCAAAAAGTAGATCGGTTGCCCAAAAAAGTACAGCAGAAGGACTGCAAAAGTACACTATCCTTTGGGCAACTTGGGGCAACTTTTGTACTTTTTGTACTTTTTATGTCTCCTTAACTTGTAACCTGGGGTATAAGTTAGAAATACCCTTAGAAATTATAAAACGTATACCTTTAAAGGCAATTTGGTCATTTCTTCCAACTTCCTTTTCTTCATCTTCTACAGATTATAACTTCGCTTAAACACATAAAAGATTCCAGTTAAAAAACATAGTTTCGGACCAACAACAACAAATTAAACAACAAATAGTATAGGTGGAAAATTGTGACACATTATAGCTTGTCTTTGTGTTCTTTTCCTTTCATGAAATCTTATACCACAACGATTAGTAAAAAATTTCAAATATAAAAATACATGTGTCAATTTTGAAAGAAAAATATAATAATAATAAATGAGGTGATTAATAAAAGATTCCATGTTTTTAATAAGCTTATAAATTTAATAAATACCACATAAACATTAAACCCTCTACACTTAATTTTCTAAAAGAAAACATATATCATGTTGTTGGTTATAAATATCAAAACATTATCCAAAGAAGTAAATAAAACTTAGTGTATAAAAAATCAGATACTTTCACTTCTAAAATAAAGGGGGTAACATGCCATAGCGGGAGCAACTTGGTTCTCGAGTGTGTAACAAGCAAACAACACAAACTTCTAAGTTATCTACCCTTCACGTCAATCTCCTTAAACTCAACACCTAAGGATGCACAATGAGTACTGGGTTCGCATAAAGCTAAGTGAGTAACACGAGTTTTACACTTTAACAAAATCAACTAATATTAGCTGGATGCTAAAATGATATCAACACCAAGTAAACAATGTAGAGCGAACACTAAGGATCCAAAGCCTCGTATCACCCGCTCAGACTAATACGATTACCAACAAGAGTAGTCACCTCGACTTCTCGACCCCCGTGTTAAACCTTTTTGTTGCGCTCACCTTTAGTGCAAGATACCCCTAGTACACCCTTTTGAGCCTTTTCTTTCGTTTCTTACTCATAATATATTGTTTCGATACACCCATTCGCCTTAGCCTAACAAGTAGTCTTTGTTTATGATTGGGAAGTCATTGTTTGCCCAAGTTCAAGGCCTAAGTGGAAGAATTCGGGAATCACGCCTACGTTGAAGACATACTTTTGAAGATCATTTGAAGACCCCCCAAATTCTCAATTATTGTTCATCTCAAGTGGGGGGATGTAATTATTTTTGTATTTAGTTATGATTCAAAAAAAATGTGTGTGAATATTTGTAAATAGTAGTATTGATGGTGCACCCTTGTATATATCACCGTGATTATGAGCTTATCATGGATATAGTATCGAAGAGGCCACTTCGATACCATTTGAAAAATGGAGTTGGTGATGTTTCTACACCAACATGGATACCAAGTCACGTGTCCATCATGACGTCCACTAATGGCACATTTACGTGCTATGATCCGGTTTTTGAATTTCGAAGCTTGGACTTTGGGCGAACGGTAAACGGTGATGACTTAGTTATAGGCTTAGACTATTTGCTTGTTACTTTTATTTTTACACCCATTTTGTGTATTCCCTATGTCTTATCCTACCCTTTAGTCATGAATCCTTCTTAGGTGAGGGATTTGAGCAGGCATTGATGTCTTGACCGGCGTTCCGATCATGTATCGATGTTCTTTATCGCCTTCGTCGTAGTATGTTAGTAACGACGCTACACACTTAACCTTATTTATGTTCACCCAATATTGCCTTCAAGGATTGTTTTGACCTTAGCTCTAGTGGTGGAGATTTGTGTAATTGTCAAGCCTATTGATGGAGCATTATGTGTCGGTGCAGTTTAGCAGTATTAATGCCTGCTCAAGTTTTAAATTTATATTTAGCCGACTTATCAATAACACACACACACTTAACAAGCAGTGTATCCGGTCAGTATGAATAAATGGTAAGTAGAGTGTCGATCACTAAGAGTGTAACGTATTATCTAGTTGACCTAATTAGTATTTTAATATCCTAATTACAATCTAATCTAACGAAAAGGGGTTCCAGCCTGAGAGACTGGCACCGTTTGGTTTTATTAAACAGTAAATAAACTAATGAGCACGAATCAGCGAATAGCAAACACGTACACAGAGAGATAATTAGAAGCAGAAGAAGGCCTGTCCTGATTGTTAAGCAGCTTGTCACTTGTTTTATTGCTAGTTTTATATGATTAGTATCGTAATCTATTCTCTCTCGTTGGATCTTGTTATATCGGCGAGTAAACCCTTAATGATCACTTATGTCTATCCTATTTATCCAAATACATCAGCTAAATAGGCGAGGAACATGTATGGCAGCCCGCAGGCTCAGCTAGACACAAAGGTTATCAATGCACTAATATAAGTCACCAAAAACATCTATAAACTTTAATTGATGGGAAAGCAATTTTAAGGGGAGCAGTATGGTGGCCACAAGCCCATCAATCCTGATGAATTAAAAGCGTACTATTACAATAAAACAAAACTACTTAATGAATTAAATACATGCAGGACCCTTACAGCTCTAATATCTTAGTTTGGGGTGTGTCTTGTGATGCTTGTAAGACTGAATTCGTCTCCTTAGGTTTTTGTTACACACGAGATTCGTATATGTCTTGGGATATTTATAGTTCCTGTCAGAGGGTACGATGCGGCGCATTGCATAGGAAGATGCAGCGCATGTACTTAACTTCGTGTGGGGTCCAAGATTAATATATTCTGGAATATTCGTACACCTTCTTCAGATGCGGCGTATCTTGATCTTTTATGCGGCGCATTTCCTTCAGTGTCTTGGATTGTATCTGGTGAATTCTTGATAGTGATACGCCGTATGTCAGAAGTATAATGTGGCGTATCTGGAGCAGAACAAGCTTGATCTTCTTCGTTCACCAAAGTTTCATAAGCGGCGCATGGTAGAATTGCATGCGGCGCATTCTTCATAGTCATGCAATGGTCTTCGAATTCATCTAAGTATGATATTGCGGCGTATCTGTTGATAGAGATACGACACATCTTCTGAATTTCAGTAGACTTTTGACATCTTGCTTGTATTGCTCCATAATTCGTCCAAAATTGCCAAGTTTCAACAATTGCTTATTTTTACCTGAGAATTACTAAAGTAAACAATTAAGTATCGATTCTTATAGATAATGTAGTAAAACAAGTCAAATAAATAGGATAAATGATGACAATAATATGTACTTATTTGATGTCATCAAAGATCCCCCATTTGAACTTCACTTGTCCTCAAGTAAACTCTAGATTAAAATTATGAAAATGTATCCTAAAAGGTATTAGGATTTATTTGTATCATTAAGCACATATTCGTTTTGTGGAAAACTAGAAGGGGGGGTTGAATAGTTTTACGTCTTTTTAATTTGCAAAAACCTTGTTTATCAAAACACCAATTTAAACTTTATGTTTCACCAATAGACTTGCACAATTATAAGCAACGATATCAACAAGTATATAATATGACAAATGTGAAAGTAAGTAAATAAGTAAAAGGATATAGTTGGAAAAATTGCACCGTGAGATAAAGGATTTATAGTGGTTCGGCTACGAATCTCCTCTTCGTCCTACTCGACTCCCCGAGCACCTAACTCGGGAGTTTTCTTCACTAAGTCAACAAGCTCCCTTATGGCGGAGAAAACCTTACACAACTTTTGCTTACACCGGCTTAACGACACAAAGCTAAATGTCGGCTCCTAATAGTAGCTAGAACCAATCTCACAACACACCACGACTTCTTCACAACTTGAGCACACCACAACCTCGTCACTACTTCTTCACAACACAACTTCTTCACTACTTCACTACTTCACTACTTAATCTTCACCACTACCCTACTTCTATTCACAACTAACACTCCTATAACTACTTATAATGTTCACAACACAACTACACAAGAGCTATACACAATCAATGTACAATACTTCTTAAACTTGAGGTTGAAGGAGTATTCTTCTCTTGCACTTTGGATGATGGTGGATGATGAGGGATTGAATCACTTGAAACAAGGATTAGTAATATAATGATCAAAGGGTTTTGGAAGATGTTTAGAGAGATTTAGATCTGAAAATTTTCGTGCAAGAGGTGAGGAAAAATACCAGAATTAAGGTGGTATTTATAGGAGAAAAATTCTGACTTTTTCTGACACAGGAGCGTGGCCGGTCCCCTTAATTGTGGCCGGCCCCCTTAAAATTAAGGGGGCCGCCCAGCTGTAACGGCCAGAATTTTTTGTCTTTAGTGGGGAAGGTTTATTTGGTGAAAAACTAACTGATTTTGGTTAAAAATTTGAATTCATATATTTAGTATGATTAAAACATTTTTCTTTATTACCAAAAATTGTTTTTCAAAAATATATAATATGTTTATATAATTAAATAAACTTTGTAGTAATTAATTAAATACTCCTTTGATCATGAGATGTATTAAGCACTTGTTTATTCATACCTTAAGTGATTAAGTTGGATATAGTGATATAAACTAGCTTAATACTTGTTTACGTAGTAATCTTACGTTTAATGATTTTATATTTTGTGATCGTCAAAACGTAGATATATCGAAAAATATAAATAACGTTTTTACGCATTATTTATGTCAACAATCTCCCCCTTTTTGATGATTACAAAATCTAAACTCATTAAGCGAAAATTAGTATATATACAAGTATTAGCATGAGTTTATATCAATTCTCCCCCTTTTTGTTAGCATCAAAAAGGTTTATCCCGATTAACTTGGAGCTCCCCCTTGATGTATACTCCCCCTCGTTTTGAGGTCATAAGAAATAATCGAGATATGGAATACTTGCAAAAATATTTAGATAGCACAACATATATATATATATA